>OZ020515.1:10178071-10344038 GCA_963971425.1 Bryoerythrophyllum caledonicum
TATGATTACTGGAATAAAAACTTTTAATTCGCCTAGACTAAGAAGTCTATGCATGAGTAATAGGCAGTTAAAGTGTTAGGTAGGAATTGCATTATAGGATAGATATTCGGGAAAACTACTTAAGTATTTGGTGTTAGTCCATCCCCTAGAGCAAACCTAGTGTGTGTGAGTCTTGGATGTTGTGCAAGTCAACCCACGTTTTTAACCTTACATCAGGCATGAGCCCACAGCCCCGGGCATGACCCACAGCCCAAGCATGGTCGACACCCATCCGCATGAACTTCAAACCGGGCCTCAATCCGGTTAGCAACAAACTCCCTCCCGACCTCCTGACGTCCAAACCCCTTCCCTGACCCCTCTCCAAAATTTCTTCCTCTGCAGCAACCTCCTCTCTACCTCATCCCTCCTCCATTTTTTTTCTTTTTCTTTTCCTCTCTTTTTTTCTCTCTCTTGGGACTTGGGGATTAGAAGAACAAGGATTTTGAAGAACCATGAGGTAGAAGAAGATAGAGGTAGAAGAAGGAGGTAGAAGAAGAAGTAGAAGAAGAAGAAGGTGATTTCAAGAAAAAGGAGGATGTTGGAGGAGGCTTTTTCATGAGATTTCAAGGGTATTGGAGGAGGCTTTTCAAGGAGGTGTTGAAGGTGGTGAAGGAAGGGCACGGAAGCTAGGGTTTTGGAGGAGAGTTGGTGGCACCTAGGATTTGAAGCATCAAACCTAGGATTTTTGTGTTGAAAGAGGCTTTTTGACAACGGTGGTGGAGGTTCCTAGGTGTGGAGGTGGTGCAAGGAGATTCACGGCGGCGGCAAGAAGATTTGAGAGACATGACCGCGATTTCAAGGAGGTTGCAAGAAAATGAAGAAAAGATGATTCTTGCCAAATATTGGGTTTTCTTATTTGTACAACTTTTTTGTGTATTAGATCTCTTTGCTCTAGATTGTCCGATATTCTCTTCTTGTATGTTAGATCTCTTCTCTCTAGGTTGTCTAGTATACTTATGTTTTCCGGGCCGGACCGGAGGTTGTGATAAGTTGATAGGGAGATTGGTGAAGGTACAAGCACATCACGGAGCTAGTCCATCCCGGACAACATGGTTCTACCGGTAGCACTGACGCTTTGAAAGATTGATCCGAACAAGTGGGAGGGGACTGAGAAAGGTGGACAACTGGAGGATGACCTCATCCGGATGGGTTGCAGGGGATTGTACGAGAAGCCTTGGGTCTTCCAGAAAGGACGTGCGGCAACAGAGTTGCAACCTCCTGGGACGCCCTGGGGAGTTTACCACGCTAATCTCCGGTCATGGACCACAAAAGTATGGCGTGAGGTGTATTCCTTTCGTCAAGAGGAGAAATGGACACCCAGAGTCAACCAAGAGTTGTTGGACAAGCACGTGACGAGTTCTTACGACATGTCGAAGTGCTACCAGAGTGACCAATTCACGAACCACCGGTTGAGGAGGGTGGTTGAGTTTTTAAACCGAATCTTCCAACCCAATTGACGTGAAAGAGTCACAGCCCGGGTGGCCACCACCAACATACAGACATTTTTTGAGGATTCCTTCCCGGATTGTGGGTCTTTGTTAGATGAAGCAATTTTGCCTCAACTCTAGGCAATTCAACAAGGTGGATGTTCCAAGACTTTCTTGACTCCATATCTCATGCACTTGTATGAGCATCACAATTGTCTTGAGCCGGAAGAGAAGAGCATGTGGAGACAAGGGATGGCTCCTTAAGATCATGCTTCTCGGGCTCTTCTTTAACACACGGAGCTCCGGTTGGCGTTACTGGAAATTCCACGGGAAGCCTCTTCATCTCAAGCAATCTCGAGTGAGGGAAGGACCTCCCGATCTCACTGGGAGAAACCACCACCACTACCTCAGTCATCCAAGAGTCTCACTCTCATGGAGAACATAGCCAAGTTCTTTTGGGAGGTGATCCGAGATGTCCAACAGATAGAGATGGAGCTTCTGGAGGAAAGGAGTCTTCAGAGGACTCTCCGGAAGGTATTTGGAGTGGAGGACACTAGCGACATCTTGGCTGTAGCCTTGAAAAATTGGGAACAATTTACCAAGGCGAAGAAAGATCTCTGGACCTCTGAGAAGGAGCATCTTGACTCGAAGGTCACGAGTCAAGAGACCATGGTGGCATTGACAAGGTTACTTGCCGGTCAAACGAGTGCCACCATGCCATTGCAAGCCCGAAGCCCGCCCCGGAAGAAGAGAAGATTTGTCTATGACAACTCTCTCTCTTCAAAGGAGGATGATCCACCTACTCAATGTCTGGTGAGTCGGGCGGATTCTCCATCCTCCAAGGACATGGGTGTGAAAGTTTACAAGAGGCAATCAGGCCTCCGGGTAAAACCTCTCGGGAAGGAACCAAGTAACCTCCCTTTCTCACCACATGATTCTTTAGCTTAGTCTTTAGTAGCCATGCTTGTTGATCTAATAGAGACTCCTCATGTACCTTTTGATGCATCCAATCAATTGGTGGATACTCTCTATCCACCAATAGACCTCCCGGTTGAGACTTCCAACCTTTCGGTGGATTCTCTTGATCATGTACCCGTGGATACTCCCAACCTTCTTTTCAATCCCTTTATGGATAAACCGGAAGATAATTCCACTCATCCGGATGAGTCTTCTGGTTGAGCCTTTGTTATATGTTATGTTTATTGTTGATTTATCCTAGTCACCGGTTGATGGGATGCTGTTAAAGTTACTAAATTTAAATACTAGAGTGAGAGTAGTGATGTCGATGGGGCCCCATTGTGCACCCGGTCACAACCACTTGAGTGATTTCTCCGGTTACTTACTTCTGTTAGAGAATGTTTTACCAATCTATCAGTAATCCGCCGGTGACTAGGCAGCTGTCGATTTTAGGATCTAGATGCCATTTTTTCCTTTTATGGATCTAGTTTCGGAGGGTAGCTATTTTACTTCAGTGCACTCTCTAGAAGCTAGATGCCATTTCCACATTTTGAGAATCTAATTTTCGAGGGTAGCTAGTAGCTTGTGTGTACTTAAGAAGCCTTGGGCTTTTTTGTTAAGTACTCTTTTCTTTGTTTTTTTGCTTGTGTCTTGCCTTCATTGCTTGTGTCTAGAGTCTTTGTTGAACTTGTGTGAGTAGTGTTGTAGTTCGTAGAGTAGTATTCCTCCGGATACCACTTAGTTGTAGCTAAATGTACCCAAAGTATCCGCTCTAAGTTCGTTCCCACAAAGACCTATTGTTTCTTCTTTAAATGATAAGTACAACTAACTAACTACCACACTATTATCTATTGGTTAGCTTGCCTATTCATCCCTTGATCTACTCATTTGGATCCTTTCGGATTCCGGATGTTCCTACTTTCAGCTTCCGGATCCTTTTGGACGCCGGACAGCTTCAGACGGAGTTTCTTCCGAAGTTTTTAAACGAGTGGTCGGGTACCACTGATCCTGTTTTGTATAAGTGGCCGGATTCTCCACTGTCTTGTGGCTTAAAGTCGCTAGACACCTACTAACCCAAAACTTAAAGTGGTTGGACACCCACTCTCCCTACTCCGCTAACCGGTGGTTGTTTTGTTGCGCCAGACTTAAACTCTCACATCATCCGGATGGCCTTCTCGATGCGGTCACGCAAAGGTTGATCTGGACCACAACGACATTCTGGTTGATATTAAAGTGGTTCTACTAAATGAGTGTTGTTGGTTTGTCAATAGACTTCCTTCTAGACATATACATCGGGCTTTTTCCTCTATTGTAAGGGGAAATTCCAGCCGCAACCGGAATCCGGGTTCACACCATTTAGGTCGTGTCCTAGGAGCTACCAGGCCCACCCCTACAGTACACTCCTTCCCCATCTTGGCTACTTCCAGTCCCTATGGATTGTCAGACTCTACCTAACCTCTTCTACACCTTTTCCGAGCAATCTCCCAATGCAAGTCCCAACCGGTCGTCCTAGTTGCAACACTTTGCAATACGCACTCATAAGAACTTAAATCACAATACATCAACCACAATGGATCCGTTCCCTTAGAGCAAAGAAGACTCAATCACCACAAGTTCAAGAAGAGAAAATATGATAGATGGAAAATACTCTTCATGAGAGAAAACAAGATGATGAGCTAATTAAAGCTCATCTATTAAGTACTATCTAAACTCCTAAATCTAAAAGCCTATCTTATCCGCTTGAAATCCGGGAAATCTTATCTCTAAAAGATCTTATCCCTAGAAATCCGGAATTCAAAACTCAGATCGGAAATTACGGATCTGAGATCCGGTTTTTCCGCTTCTAACTAAAAACCTAGTTTAGGGTATTCTGTAGCATAGGGTTTGATAGTCGGGTGCACCTCTGAGCCCCATCGTTAATCGCTACTAAACCTAGCTGACTAAAGACCCTAACTACGGAGTAATCTGGTTTTTCTTCCTTAGACTCTTACGCTTAGAAGTTACCACTCCTACTGCTGTGTTGGCTTCCGGCCGTTCCGGAGTAATAGCCGGTGGCTCCGGCGCAGACTTGGGCGTCTCCTCCTTTGGTCCGGGAGGTGTTTCTGGATCCTCTGCTGCTAGTGTGGCGGCCGGTGGAACAATTGACCGAACTCGAAGGTCAGGTAGGTCTCAGAAGCTTCCACTAGGACTGACATCCATGGCAGTCGCTGCTGGGTTTTGAGGTGGAGGGATCGTTTTCAGTTTAACTGGAGAGGGAGACTCCGACGGAATCCGGAAGGGTAGATGGGAGTCCTGTGAAAGACCTCTCGGCATGGTGTTCTACCACTTCTCCACGGTTTCCGTGCTTGGGAAGGCCACCCTACTCCAGCTCATCGGCGAGGCTAAGTCCGGAGTCCTAATGAGGTCATTGAAACCTCCGGTCGGCGTCTGTGGTGTTCCGGCTACAGGTCCGGATGGAGTTCCGGCTACACATCCGAATGGAGTTCCGGCTACACGTCCGAATGGAGTTCCGGCTACATGTCCGGATAGAGTTCCGGATGCAGGTCCGGATGGAGTTCCGGATGGCCCTATTCTAGCCGGTGTCACAAGTGTTGCCTCTGGAACTGGGACTTCAGGTGCCCTTCGGGTTGCAGGGGTTAGATTTTTGACCAGCTCCTATATCTTGCTCCAGGTCGCCTCCATCTTCCGGCTGTGATCTAAGAGAAATTGGATGATCTGCCCCATGTTGAGTTTCTCATTCTTTTCCAGGCTCTCATTGTAGAGGAGAGCCCAGTTGATGGTGCCTACCGGAAAGTCGAGGGCGGCGCGAACCTCTATCAAGGCCTGGATGGTGGTCCGGACCTTTGCTTCCGCCTCAGCTTTCGCTTGTTGGGCCGATGTCGCCTGCTCCACTTGCTTCCAGAGTCGGATGTTGGTCTGAGTGAAGTTGGTTATCTCCAATTCCAGCTTCTGGACCGAGTCCTCCTTCGCCTTCAGATCCTAGAGTCGCGGAAGGAGATCCATGGAATTGTTTGTCCCTACTCCTTCCATGATCATGGCTGTCCATTTGCAGGTCTCACCTTCCTGGATCCTTGTCCGCCAGACTATATGCCGGGAGAGCTCCGAAATGTCCGTCGGAATGTTTCCGGTCATGGTTGGGAAAAAATCCGGTTCCAGCTCTGCTCCGGAACTATTTGGCTCGACCGCTATTGCTTCGGGGGGTGGTACCTCGGTCGGGCTTTGCGTCTCCATTTCTGCCGGAGGCTAGCTTGGACCTGGGGTATCCGGAGTCTTCAGGACGGACCGGCTCCGCTTCCGCGGTCTCCTAGTGAGGGGTGGAGGTGATGACGTCTGTGACTCCGAGTCCTCCAAAACTTCTTGCTCATCGTCCGTCTCCATCCCCCCGTACAACTGAATACTGAGCAGCTTGTCGTATTCCTCCTGCTCCTCTGGACTCAGCATCTTCCTCTTGGCGTACATATGCGCCACATAGGTTCAGATGGATGTTGCTGTCTTCCGAGCTTTATGAAGATTCTTGATCATCCGTCCTGTTTGCTCCCCCATCAAGGCTCCCCAGTCTACGGTGTGCTTCCCTCTCAGCGCTCCTAGTATCAGACTGGCTAATTTCGCCACTATCCTCTTCGATTTCTCCGAATGGAATATAGGATTTAGAAATGCGACAACTAACCTGGCATCCGGATCCGTGAGGTCGTTGAGTACGTACCCGTCCTTAGGGTTAGCCTTCTGCAAGAACTCGCCCTTCAGCAGGTTGTCGTCGTGCTCCGCCACCTTGACTGCCCCCGGCCTAAGACTGTAGGCGTCTCTCCAGATCGTTGTGGTCCAGCCTTCCGAATGCGCCCGAATGCGTCCGTCGTGCTAGTTCGGCGGTTTTCCCATGAGCTCCGCCACCATCGCTTCACTATGGAAAGTCCACGGCGCTCCGAGAAGGACGTTACATCCCATCACCTCCAAGTAGCTCTCCAAAATCCTATAGTCATTTTCAGAGGTTGGCCACTCCGGCGCCACCTTCTGAAGCAGCAGGTTTCCTGCGGTTGGAGCCTTGCCCTTCCTCCCCGCCATCCGGGCCCACCTCTCGGTATGCTTGCGCATCTCAATGGTGTCTGAGCCCTGCACGCACTGACCTCACCAAGTCCCTCGCTTCTATACTACTTTTGCACTACATAATCACAAAAAGACAAGACGCGGAGGAGTAGAAGAGAGCAGAGAACATCGAAAATCCTAGAATAATGGCGCCCTCGGCTCGCAGTCGCGTCATATATCTGACGCGATGTACGGATACCATTGGGCGTCATGATGACGATTTCGGATCCGGATGCCACCATACTCCGATTTCCGGACCTCCAGAAAAAGTGCCGGAACTGTCCTTTTAAAGGATGTTGGCTTAGTATAAAAACCTTATTTCTACTACGGTCATATTTATGCTAATAAATCAAAGCTAACTACCTAATTTTTTTTAATTTTCTCCCACTTCTTTCCGGATGTAGTGTTAGGGTCCGGAAGCGAGTGGGAACGTCTTCCCGCAAGTAGAGAGGGAGAGGGTCGAGTCCTAGTGGATCTTTGCTAGGATGTGCAAGATTGTGGCTTGTTGAGTGTTGTATACTTGACTGTAAGCTAAGGCTTCCGGAAGGAGTAGGATATCTAAGCTAGATGGTGGAATAAGATCCGAGATCTACTCCAAACCCTTGACCGGTTGGACCGAGAAGAGTTGCTTATTGGATGAGATTCGGAAAGCCCACAGCTATTTATGATAGCCTCCCTTAAGTGGGAAGTGTTTGGATTGGTGGGGAGGAGGGGTGATATCCCCCGTCTTGGTACACCAAGAGAGATCCCGGCTTAGCCTGAGCCCAGAGTATTTCGGGGTTTCTACCCTTACAGTGGATGAGGTCCGACGATTCCCCGTGGAAGGTTGTCTTGCTTATGTGATTTGTTTAGCATTAGACTGTTGTGATTTTTGTAACTTCCTTGTTGATTCATTGGGTGTGGTTGAAGTTGAAACTCGGTTTTGCGTGACTGGTTCACCGGGACTATTTTCAGGTAGATTGTGAAGGCCGATAAACTAGCTGCAACCTGTTATCTTTTTCAAGGTGTAGAGTTAGATTGTGGATATTGTGGCCTCTGGACTTTAAGAACGGAGAGCAGTGACTTTCCGGACACTATAAAAACTACTGGAAAACTACTCTGACGTTCAACAGAGTTTAAACTAAAAATTTGTGGTTACTTGTTATCGATCACTAAGGTATCCGGGAAGCCATCCTCCGCAATGTGCTGAGGTATTAAATGTGAGTTGTCTTTAAGATTTAAAGAGTTTGACACATAATAAAAATCCCTGGAAACGATCTGGTTAAGTGGGCTGGCTTAAGGTTAATTTTGGTTAACTTTAAGAATTACGAACTACTAGACTACGAGAGCACCCCATCGAGTCGTCGACTATTGTATTCAAAGTTCCACACGAAAGGGAGTGTTGTTGTCGGCCCCTCCTAAGTCGAGGAATGATTACTTCCGCTAACCACCTCAAAGTGGGAGCCGATAGCGCCACTCCTATCAGCTGAGTATATTCACAATTCTATTTTGGCAAGTTTTTTTTATATCGCCAAGTTGATATAATGACGTAGAATTGTTTTCATCTTTCCGGCTTCATCCGAGTTGGAATTAGATGAAATGCCTTCATGTAATCTGGCGGAAACCGTCCACAAATAGTGGTTGCAGCAGTCAGGCAAGAGAGGCAACGACTTATATGTGGCAACCGTAGATGACATGGTTCGTGCCTTCATGCAAGTTGTGGCCTATTATGGGTTTCTGAAGGGTGAGAAGGCTAGAACTGGCCCAAGAAAAGAAGAACTTCGACTCCGTGCCGTCCAGCGAACTGCGCAATAGTCTGGTATCTCAAAAAGTGCTTCACGAAGCATTTTTCATCATGCCTGGGGCCGAGGAATTCTGCATCCGTGACCCTCATCTTGAGGGTGAAGTCTTTGTCTCAATGAAAAGGAGGGCTGATCTACCGCCGAATTCTATAATTGACTTTCACCAATCCGTCAAGATCAACATCTCACGCCCTTGTGTGAAGACTGGGCGGATAAATCCAAAAATCGGTGTCCTTTCAACCGAGGGTGATGTCCACTATCCGGGTCAAGAACATGATGCAGCCCGAGCCCCTGATTCCACTACTCCGCCATCCTCCTTAAGAGTGCAGTACACCAAGAATATTATGGGATCTAATTGCAATGAGAGACAATGGCACGTTGCTATACTTCCAAAAACCTCTGCAAAAGCATGTTTTGGTCAACAGGCCATCACAAAGAAAGAATGTGTTGCCAAAATCGTACAAGGCAGGAGAAGTACCGTTGCCCCAACTTACACAGGTATGATGGATAGCTACAAGAAGAATAGGCTTGAAAAGATGTAGTTCTTCTTTTGCAATGACGACATCGAGTGTTGTGTCAAAGGCAGTCAAAGGAAGTCGTTTTTGACCAAACCTAAAATCCTATATGGATGGCCTGTTAAGATGGGCACAAATCTTGCGAGTAAGGAAATATTAGCACTTGAAAACGTTGAGTTCCACCTGGCCGAGCGCCTACAATTGTCTCCAAAGAAGCTCTTTAGTGACATTGCCGCCCCCGTGGACTTGGAGGGATATTTCCCCCTCCAACAACCTATCAGAGCATCCCACAAGGAGGTATGGAAAGAATATCTGCAGAAACCCCCAAGCACCGACTACAAAACATCATAACAGTTGCGCCTCTACACTCTCTGTGGTTGGCAAAATTTGCAAGATCCTTATGGTGCCGCGACCAGCTCTAGGGTGCATTGTAAATTTGGAGTCCACAAGCATTTCCAGGGTCTCCACATATTTGGTTTCTATTGGTCAGTTTCCGAGTTGTAGTTGTCCATCTTTCAAGGAGATGTCTGACAAGTTGCTTGGCAAACACGCGCAATGGACATACTGTAAGCACCTCTACTTCATCCTAAATATTGTCTGTGGATTAGATTCTAAGGCAGATGTATTTATGCATGCTCCTAGTTTCAGCTGGAATGAGACCAAACAAGTTATTCAACTTTTGATTTTCAAACAATACACTGCGTAGTTATCCGTATGGGCATCTCAACACTATGTTATATTTCTCTTATTTTATTCAAAAGCGGTGAGACTACAAGGGCCACCGGTTGTGTTCCTAAATTGGCATTTGTTTAGGTAGAGTGCGTCCTCACGCATATACAATCAAATGCACGCCAAAAAATATTTGAGATCATACAAGTATTTGAATATCTACATTATATTTGGAACCCAAAACTACATGGAGAAGTCCAAGAACTATAAGGGCATTGTTAAAGATGTCAAATGCTTTGTATTCAAATAATATATCTTTGATACATTATTTCACAATGAAGTACTTCAAGTCATTTGTAAGTTCACATTTTACTTGTCTAAGGTCCTACACTTCCTCCAGTGCCAAGTTGAATGAATCCATGCGTTCATGGATTCACACCCTTGTATATTTCTCCCAAAAAATTTAGCGGCCTCGTCCCACGGCTTTAGATCACTCATATTTTACTAATTTTAGATAATATATTCTACAATTATTCCTAAACTTTTTATTTTCCAAAAAACTCTCACAACCAATTTGAATTTTTCAGCTCTGGCCACTCCGCTCTAGGCACTCAAAATAGCAATCCCCAATTAAGTGGTCCTCATTGATAATACACTTTACAATGATACATTTTTATTACAATGTTGGTTCCCGCTAATAAAGTGAAATCACTGTAATATAATTGTCAGATCTTTATCAATATTACACATAACATGCCGTAATGGGTTAACTCTTTCACACCTCAGTGGATCACAAGGGCTAAGGAGAATCTATGCACATATAGATTATGCGGAACATCATTTACAGAGCAAATACATTTCATCAGATCCCCACTTCATGAAAATCAGTGTAGTTCACCAATGCATGCATTGATTGGAGATGGGGGAATCCATACAAAAACTTTCGAAGTGCATTTTGAAGACCATGACAACACCAACTGTGGAAAAAGTTCAAAACACGAAGAGCACCAAAATTGATCCTCCCAGGGTTAACATAGGAACACCCATGTTCATGTTCACATCCATGCATACCAAACAACAAATTTGGAGAGAAAATGAGACGCATACAAATGAAAAACTTGAATGATGTATGTTGGCTAATGGACCTTGACATGGTAAAAATATCCACCCTATACACTTGCATACCTCCTCAACCCTCGTGAAACGACAGCACCTGGTCAAAACCACATAACTGAATACTAAGATCACCAGAAGCAACGATGGTAGAGAGCAAAGGGTGGTTCATAATGTGCTCGCAACGCACCAACATAGATGCAAATCACCTCCAACTCTCGAAAAATGTGGTTCGACAATGAATCTATCATCTCCTTCCTAGCTAGCGACAATGGAGTTCCTACAATCCAAGGCGTGGTTGAATCCACAGCAAAAAATCATTACCATCCTGGTACCTTTGTGCTACCTCGGCAACCAACCAGAAAGCGGTTCCTTGAGCTGGACCAACCAAAGCCAAAGTCAAGATAGCTCAAGGTCTATCGACGACGATCAAGGAGCTCGTCATAGCAGTCACAAATTACTAGCTCCAGCTCTCCGGATTAGCATCATACTGCAACACTATGGAAGTGCGTGTGTTGTAGTATGATGATAAGCCGGCTGCCAATCGACCCCACTGAGGAGACAGGCGAGGCTTGGTTGGTATCACTCCCGATGATGAGAAGAAGTGCTACTTACTTGCCTTGATCAGACAGGCGAGGCTTGATTGGTGGGCTCGGAGGACGAGGTGGGGAGCTCGGTGCCGACGCGGCAGCCCTCCAGCATGAAGACGACTTCGGTCATGGAGGGGCGGTCCATGGGATCAGGCGCGGTGCACAGGAGCGCGACCTTGACGGCCAGCAGGAACTCCTCCCACTCGGACGACTCGGGGTCCAGATCCAGCAAGCTGGGGTCAAAGAGCTCCGAGACCTGGCCGCTCTGCAGCTGGCGCTTGACCCACTTGACGATGTCCTCGTCCTGGTTCGCGAACATGACGGGTCTGCGCCCCGTGAGAAGCTCCAGCAGCACGATGCCGAAGCTGTAGACGTCGGCCGCGCTGGAGAGCTGCCCTGACATGGTGGCCTCGGGCGAGACGTACCCGAGCGAGCCGACGGGCGTGGACGACGACGACGGGTCCGTGGGCGTCACGCTGAACTTGTCCAACCCGAAGTCCGAGAGGTGCGCCTCGAAGTCCGCGTCGAACTGCACGTTGTTGGGCTTCACATCGCCGTGCACGATGGGCGGGTCGCACTGCGTGTGCAGGAAGGACAGGCCGCGCGAGACGCCCAGCGCGATCAGGTGCCGCATCGGCCAGTTGAGCACGTGCCCGTCCTGCTGGGAGGCCTCCTGGAGGAGAGACGCCAGGTTGCCATTCGGCATGTAGTCGTACACCAGCAGGCGCACGTCGCCGTGCACGTAGTAGCCGCGCAGCACCGTCAGGTTGCGGTGCTTCACCTTGCCCAGCATCTCCGCCTCCGCCTTGAACAAGCTGTCCTCCACGGCACCATCCGGCAATCGCCGCACCGACATCACAGTCCCATCCTGCGCGCATCAATTTCTCATCTGTCAGTATGAGGAGATCGATACCTGAAGACTAAAGCGATGGTGGAGCAAAGATAGTCTAGTAATGTCCGCCAGTCCCTACTCTAGTCGCAGAATCTCCCATTCATGCCAAGTTATATCCCAAATCTCAAGGTACAAGATATATAACATATGCTACTAAAAATGCATGCATAGGGCCACCGGATCCGTACCTGGAGGATGGCCTTGAAGACAATGCCATGGCGAGTGCGGCTGAGCACATGGTCTTCGTCGAACTGTCCGGTGGCCTCCTGGATGTTGGCGAGTGTGATGGGAGAGCGGAACATGACGACCTTGTCCAACGGCGACCCGGGCGAGGAGCGGAACTTGGACCCGCCGCGCTTCCTCACGAGATGCACCACACAGAAGACACATAGCGCGAGCAGCGCGAACAGCACTACCGCGCCACCGACTGCCACCCCGACGATAGCCCTCCACGTGAAGAACCGCTTCCACTTCGATGTCTTCCCCCCGCAGCTCAGGAGCGGCACGCCGCAAAGGCGGATGTTGCCCTGGAACGACGCCCAGGAGAATCTCGCCCCCAGGACGCTCGGTATCTCCCCAGAAAGATCGTTGTGGGAGACGTCGAGCACCGCAAGGTTGCTGAGATTCTCGAGAGACTGCGGGATGGCGCCCGTCAGGTTGTTGCGCGAGACGTTCAGCTCTGCGAGCGTCACCACGGCGCCGAGCTCGGGGAGAATGCCTCCTGAAATCGAGTTCCCTTGCAGGTTCAGCTGCTCCAGCTTCGGGAGACGTGCGATTGCTGCCGGAATCTCCCCCGTCAGTCGGTTTCCGTGGAGATCGAGCACGCGGAGATTGGTGCAATTCGCGAGCGATGGCGGAAGCGCGCCATAGAGCGCATTCGCGCTCAAGTCCAGCACCTGGAGGTTGGCCGCGACACTGGACGGAATCTCCCCGCTGAAGCGGTTGCGCGCTAGCTCGAGCGTCGTCAGCTTCGGGATGCGGAATAGCTCCTCTGGGATGGATCCGCTGAGCGTGTTGCCGCTCAAGGAGAAAACGGAAAGCTCAGAGAGAGACGTGAACCCTGAGGGAACGGTGCCGTTAATGGCGTTTTCGCTGAGAGAAAGCTCCCGGAGACTAGCTAGAGAGGTGTAAGCCACAGGGATGCTTCCGGAGAGGCTCTGCCCGCTGAGGTTAAGCACACGGAGATTAACGCACCGGGCGAGCTCGGGCGGCAGCGCGCCGCTCAGCTGGTTCCCGCCGAGGTGCAGCACCTGCAGGTTCTGAAGAGAGGCGAGTGCAACCGGGACCGCGCCGGAGAACTGATTTTCCCGGAGGTCGAGCACCTGCAGCTGCGTGCAGCGCGCGAGCACGTCCGGCACGGCGCCCGAGAACCCGTTCCCCGCGAGCGAGAGGCTTGTCATGCTCGCGGCGGAGCCCCAGTCCGCGGGGATGCTTCCGGTGAACGCATTCCCATCGAGCACCACCGATTGCAGGTTCACAGCGTTGCCGAGCCCAAGCGGGATTGTTCCGGAGAATCGGTTCCCGGACAGGACCAGCATGCGCAAGCTCGGCAGCTGTGTGAGCGCGCTCGGGAGCGCGCCCTCGAAGGCGTTGAAGCTGAGGTCAAGCGTCCGGATGCCCTTGAGCCCGGCGAGGCTGGCAATCCCGTCCGTGAAGCCGTTGCGAGAGATGTTTAGGGTTTGGAGCTGCGCGAGGACGCCCAGCGAGGCCGGGAGAGTGCCGGAGAGTGAGTTTCGTGCGAGGTTAACCTCGAGAAGCGCCGCCGCATTCCCAATCTCGGACGGGAGCGGCCCCGACAACAGGTTGTGGTCGAGGCGCACCACCTGCAAGCCGGGCAAGTTCGTAAAGACGCTCGGAATGCCGCCGGTGAGGCTGTTGTAGGAGAGCTCGAGAGTCTGCAGGTTGACGAGAGAGCGAAGCTCGAGCGGCACCATCCCAACGAGCTGGTTGCGGCTCACGTCAAGGCGCGTCAGGTACACGAGGCGCCCGAGCTCGTGCGGGAGCGAGCCCGAGAGCAGGTTGCTCCCGAGCGCGAGCACGGTCAGCGACGCGCATTGCGCCACCTCGACGGGGATGCTCCCCGTGATCGCGTTGAGCGTCAGGTCCAGACTGCGCAGCAGCCGCAGCGTGCCGACCTCGGCCGGAATCCCCCCGACGACCTTGTTCTGCGAAACGCTGAACGTCTGCAGCTGCGGGCACCCGATAAAAATCTCGCGCGGGATGGCGCCCGAGAACTCATTCTGAAACAGATAAATCGCGTGCAACCGCGTGCAGTTCCCGAGCGACGAAGGAATGTTGCCATTGAACCGGTTCGTGCGCAGGTTTATCCTCCGCAGCTCGCTCAATCCCCCGATCTCAGCTACCAAAAGAGAAAAAACTCCCTCACATCAGATGCCTCACCAAAAAACCTAAAAGAACAAAACACAACCTCACTAACCTGCGAGCGGCCCTTGCAACCCCGACGACTGCAACCGCAGCTCATGCACGCGCCCCTCAAAGCACACGACGCCATTCCAATCGCATGGCGCGGCGCCGACGCCCGTCACCCAGTTCCCGAGCACGCCCTGCGGATCGACCAACGCCGCCTTGATCGCCAGCAACGCGCTAATATCCGCCTGCGCGTCTTGCCCTCCCACGCTCACCGCATACAGCAGCAACAACAACACCAGCGCCTCGCCCAGCAGGCCGGCGCCTCCCATCGCCAACTCTCACCTCTCCTTCCAGCTTCTCATCCCCTAAACCTCACCCCCGAACCTCGTCCCCCTCCCGCTTCTACCCCCATATCCCCGTCTCCCAATCGATGGTACCGTTCGCGCATACTTCCAAACAGGAGACAACAACGAGATTATTCCCGCTGCAGCGCCGGACCTGACCAGCCAGCTGCTGCAGACTGGTACCAGCATGCAATCCAACAATCCTCAAGCAAGGCCCACCCACCCTCTTCGAACCAACCAATCCTCCTCAACCACAGCTCGCTGACACCATCTCAGACCGATCTGCTTCATCACTCTAGCTAGCAACGGCAGCTGCTGCTGCTGGTGTGAGCATTGTGTCGAGTCGCCTGAGCCTTGCATCACCGGGGCCTGCACATCATTCCGCCATGATGCCGTGCAGTCAGAGCGCAGGAATTCATATTCAGGCTGCCATGATGATGGCGGTCGCGGGGCGTGTCAGACCGGCAACGGCTTCCGCAACGGCCTCGGAGCCGGACTCAGACCTTGAAGCCATCGCCATCGGAGACCTTCATACGATCTCCGGCTCCGACTCTCAGTTCGCCTGATCTGCGAGACGATGGATGAGTATGTATGCATTTCAACCTATGTGGATGTATTTCGTCGTCTATTGACGTACTTCATCCTCTGTGGATGATAATAGAATGGCCAACTTTTGGGTCTACATTTCTGGAGATGGGGAGGGAATTTCTAGGAATCAAATGATAGGGGAAATTGAATGGAATGTAATATGCAAATTAGGACGGTGGATGAATTACCTGATTGTTCTGCACTACCTTACTTGCTAGTCACTTTTGTACATAAAGATTTCACAATAGAGAATGTCTAAAAAAATTCAAGAGATATGTCTAGGTGATACCCGTGTAATGCCTAGGTGATACCTATTATGTCGAAGTGACTACTGTATATTTGGGAGAGACCTTAAGTGCGGTAACAAAGAACATATTTTGTCACTTCACTTTGGCTCTCACTCCCATTTCCACTTTTACTCCCACACTTTCAATCTTTATTTGCTTTCTTATTGCACTTGGATCCTACTAGGTACATTGTGTGGCATCCTACCATAAATTTGCCTGACATCATGGATAGGAAGCTAGCCTGTCCTGCAAATGAGGAGTTTTGCAATGGGATGTACATTATGAAACCAACCAACACTCTAACTTAAACATTTTTCAAAAAAATAAAAATACAATAACTCTTTATACACTTGGATTTACTTGTGTAGCAGCCAGCTGCCATAACATATGCACTGGTGAAAACTAGTATAGTCCATTCAATTTATTGTTAGTATTCATGGGGACAAGATGAACTTCAAGGATGTTGCCTTGAAGTTTGACCGACTCTTTTGAAGTTTGCAGTTTGAAGTTTGACTATTTTCCCTGTACTCTACAGAGTAGTGTAGGCAATGTGACCGTGTTGTGTGTGAACCTCACATGCATACAGGAAGACTATGACACTACCATAGGTTGAAGTTTGGATTGTTTCTCCATCATTGCACGGATTTTGACTGAATGGCAGGTACTGTATGTCTCCTGCCATACATGAATTGTGTGCAAATATTTGCACTTCTTCTTATATTGTTCACATACAACAAGGATACTTCTTCAAGTATCTACACAATGGAATTCTCCATAAAGTCAGTCAAAGATACTATGGAATTTGACCTCTTTTCTCATTTTTTTATGTTATTCAAATCTACCCTAGGTGACTCTCAGTTATTATTTTTATTCGGGACACAAATGAAAACTTTTGAAACCATAAATTTCACTCAAAAGAAGATCTTCCTTGAGTTTGAGTAATTCAGCTAGAATGACAAATATACAACCTTAGAGCATTTCCATTGGGGCCCGCTACCCTCCCAAGAAATGCCCGGCCCACCAAGCCGGGGTGGGTCCACTCCCCTACCGCTTCCCGCCGACTTGTTGCCCCAGTTCGACGGGTTGCTGCCGAAGTGACTAGCATGCAAAATTTGTAGGCCGATTGGTGGTTCCAAGAGTGGAAAATATTGTTTGAAGCAATGGCTCACACAATTGCACGTGGCGCAACGGGGGATAGTTGCACACGGTGCCCAACCGGAAATCTTTCACAATTATGAGGATAGATAAGGCAATGCTCAACTGCGATTTGAGGATCGACTCGGGGGTTTTGCATCCACGAGATGCTTGTGTATAGCGGCCGCATCTCGTCGCAGTGGGTGAGCAAACTGGACATTTGTCTCCTGCTAGCTTCTTCACTTGGCCTAGCGTGGATAAGAAGGCGGTGCGGGTGGAGATGCTCTCACAAACTCTTACCTTTAACTCTTAAACCCTACAATGTCGGGTTAGCTATGCATGATGGAGAATCTACAAGTATAATAGAGGATATTCTTTAAGATCTATTATGCTTGTAGATTTGACCATGGGCCATAGCTAGTCTGGTGTTAAAAGGCTTAAAGATGAGCAATCATAGCCTAAATGTGAAATATATTTGTTGCATAGCATCATGAAGCAAGGATACATTTTACTTTCCTTACATGGTTGCACGTCCTTCAAGGGTTATCCCTGAAACATCAATCAGGAACCGTATATACATGCACATATCTTATTCTAGAATACATAATCTTTCATTTGAAATCCAATCATGTTGAAACACGACACCATACATGTAGAATACTAGGGCCACCATGGCACCTTCTGACGTTTAACCCCTATAGGCATAAGAGTCCCCCGAGGGAACTCTTATAGTCTCTAGAGAGGACTCTTATAGTCTCTAAAGGGGACTCTTAGGGGCGTTTTACACTAAGCCCAAGGGCCGAACTCCATTGAAGACCAAACTATGCTGAGGGGCCGAGTTTTGGAGTTGTAAAAAATTATTTAAATTATTTAAATGAGAAAATGCTCGGCCCCTCGGCAAGAGTTTGGGTTTCTATTCTTGTTGGACCCAAACTCTCCTCGAGGGGCCGAACATTTGGCGCCAAAATTCTCAAAAAGTGCTGCCATGTAAGCATTTTGGTGCCCTTCGGCCCTTAGCCCTTGGCCACTAGTGTGAAGGCCCACGGGCCGATTTTCAACTCTAGGCCAATCAAATTGCTAGATTTGCTTGGCCCCTCGAGCTCGGCCCCTAGTGTGAAACCCCCCTTATAGTCTCTAAAAGGGACTCTTGGGCCTTTAGGGGTTAAGGGTTAAAAATAACTGTTCATACTCCCAGTTCTGCACATTCAGCACTTGTACAAGATTGGCACAAGCACACAAATAACCAAGAACCCCACTTCCAATTCAAAAATCATAAAAAAAAACTAAAAGCACTGCATCTCCACTAAATAAAAAAGTTATAAATGGCTCCAAAACGCACATATTGAGCTATTTTTTGAACATACTCCATGCATTCCAATCAAGGTGTTGTGTAATCTACTGCCACTATAAATTTTATAATAATTATCCTACCACTCTAATTTGAAAAAACATGACAGAGACGCCAAAATGCAGGAAACTAATATACTTGTAGATAGAAAGTGGATGTGAGCTGGAAGCCAATCTGGAAAGTCCACTATTAGAACTATGTCAATAAAAATAAATAGAATTAGAATATATATTTTTTAAATGTGGTGCTTGCCATGAGCTCAACCATGAGCTATAGCCCTACTTACTCCCATAAAGCCGCGCCACCAATTTACTAATTTAGCGCCGGATTCAGTTTATTGGTCACCAGGAATGTGGTCAGAATTTCTTTCTGGAAAGTAGGATATAAATGAGGGAATTCTGGGTATTTATGAAAAAATTCAAGTTGGTTTGGAAGTTAAGCTTAACCCCTAAATTTCCTAGACAATTTCACACCAGAAACAATTCAAAACTGTTAAATCTAGTGCGATGAGTATGGAAGGAAACAAACAAATGCATTTATAGTTTTAACCGTAGGATCTCGTACTCACAAACTTTCATTAACTTTGACGTACGGATTGAAAGATTATAGTATTTGAAGTAGAAAGAATGGTTCATTTTCATCCTTGGGCTGAGTGGATCGGCAAACTTTGACTTCAATTAGTGATTTAGTTTTGCACTAAACAAGGTCTATATCTTATATCATCATGTTAATCATGATATTAACTCCTTGTACACCAATTATTAGAGGTAGAGAAAGGGTTTGGCATATTCAAAAAAATTGTGCAAGGAGTGGAGGTTCAAAAAGTGCCAATTTACGTTTTGATTTTTGGGAACAAAATATGTTTTAGATTGATAATCCTAATGATGAGTAAGAAGGTCTACACCACGTCTTGTAGAAAAGATTATAAAAAGTGAAAAGTATGAAGATTTAATGGTTTTATGTGGAAAAGAAGTAGTTTTTTACGGTTCCTTGCCCAACAATATGTGGCAATGTGTGAGAGTACTTGACTTAGGATAAAATGCATTTTTTCACTAAAGACAATATATGTTTTTTGACAATATGAAAGGAAAGTAATAATACTTGCTAGTATTGAAAATTTCAAATTTACTAGAGTGTCCTAGCAAAAGTTTTTGGAGTTGCTTGACGTGCCCGCACTCGACAATTTTCTCTTTAACCCCTAAAGACTTAAGAGTCCCCTCGCGCGACTTTTGAAGGTTTGGGCAGGTTCCTATGGAGTCAATTTATAACATTCCTTTTTGAAATGTCAACTGTAGTGAAAATTTATAACATTCCTTTTTGAAATGTCTGCTGTAGATGGACATTGCTAAAAGCTTCGTGTGAGTCTAGTTTTTTCCTGAACCCGACATTTTATGAAAAAGTTATTGGGTTTTGAATTTCAAATGGGGAGACTGGGCGCGTCATGCAACTCCAAAAACTTTTCCTAAGACAATTTATTGAATGTGATATTTTCAATAGCAACAAGTAATATTATTTCCTTTCATATTGTCTACAAAATTATTGTCTTAAGTGGGAAATAGCATAATAATCTAAGTCAAACATTTTCACACATTGTCACACTTTGTCAGGCAAGGTACCAAAAACACTTCTTCTTTTCCACATGATACTTAGAGAACTTCATATTTCTTACATTTCATTTTTTCTACTACAAGATGTGGTGTAAACCTTCTTATTGACCATTTAGATTAGCATTCTAAAACATATTTAGTTCACAAAAAAATATAACGTGGATTGGCAATTTTTGAACCTCCACTTTTTGCACATTTGTTATAAATATGTTACACCCCTTTTCTACCTCTAAAACTTGGTGTACACAGAAATAACGCCATGATTAACATGATGGTAATGTTTTCAGACCTTGTGTAGTACAAAAATTTGACACGAACTGTAGTAAGAGTTTGTTGATCCACTCAAAGCAGGAAAGAAAATAACAGATTTCTCTACTTCAAAAACTATAATCTTTCAATCTGTGCGGTCAAAGTTTATTAAATTTTGTGAGGATGTCAATGAAGAAGTCTTAATTTAGATTATATGGTTAGATGTAGAAATAAAAGGTTTTGATTACTTCATTACTCATTGCACTAAAACAAGCACTTTTGAAGTGTTTTTGGTGTGAAAATGCCTCGGGCCTTTAGAGGTTAAGATGGCTTAAAAAAATTATAAGTCCAATGAGATTAAAAATTATACTCCCACGTACCTCTTGTATTCTTACATCCCTAGACAAAAAATTTAGAATTGCAAATATAAATTGCAAACATGGGAATGTGCCCAAAATTTGCAACAACTCACCTGGGATTGTTTTCATTTAGGGGTTAATTTCCTTATTGGGATTTTAAAATTTAAAAGGAATAACAAGAATCACAAAGTATGTTCACGAGAACCAAATATAGAGGGTGGGAGAATTATAAATTATGTTCAAGAGAACCACATTAGTGTCTACATAACCATCCATGTATTATCTAGTATACAAATAGAGGGTCTCCAACCCTTCATTATGGAAAGACAAATTCAAAAGGATGTGAAATTCATTTCAAAAGATGTAAATTTCAGTTTAAAAAAATTAATGATTTATAGGATGAGTTGAATAATGAATGACATATACCCTTGGTTCCAGCAATAACGTATAGGATATCTTTTGAGATCCATTCTACTCATGCAAGTAGGTTACACTGGAAATACCACATTGGAGACAAAAGGACTCCTACCTCTCAGTACCATTACTCTCAGCATCCACCATAGATGCGCTCAACTCCATGGATTAAAGCAGGTATAATCACAAGTGATAATCACTATGTGCTAAGAGAGTTAACCCTCATCGTTTTGAATGACAAGTATATTGAATAGGGCCTCCTAATTGAGCATCACATTGCACTAATCAGTGTTTAAAGTGCACTCTTACAAATCCCATGACAGAGAGCATCCACTGCCATACATTAACTTACTCAAGACTTATTGTCAATGATGCAACATAACCTGCAAGAACCTATGATACTAATCATGTGTACCCAATGGTCTGCAAAAGGCTTGGGGAAGCTTTAATTGATTACTACTCAGAAATAAACTCTAACTTAAATGCCTTCTGCCAACCCCAGGCTCTTCTTCTTCTCCCCCATCGAAATTTACCAATGCCAGTAATAAAAATAAAACAACATCAAATTATGTATATATAGATAAGTTTATCAAATACATCATAAATATTTATCGTGAATATGAAAAAGAAAAAGAAAAACATGCCTTGTGTTATGAATGTGGGAAAAAATTAATTGGAAAACTAAAATAATTTTTTAAAATATGTTTTACATCCCCTCTTATCCAAATAACCCCCTAAGGAAGAAATGCCCCTTGTTGCCTCCCAAGCGGATGGATGGAGATAGAAGGAGAGCCATCCTCCTCCATGTTCTCCCCAAAGACCAAGTTTTAGGGTTTACAGTCAATGGATAATATAGCAAGGTTTAGGGGATAGGGTTACAAATAGGGGTTTAGAGTTTGTTTATGAGTTTTAAGATTTATGGTTTGAAAGGGACTCTAGGAACAATATGGATGCAGGAACGTGATGACCCCATCCATCTCCGTCCATCCTCAAGGGGGCTGTGAGGAGGTCCAACCCCCTTTTTTGGGGGCTAAAATGGGCCAAATTGCTAAAAAGAAAACCTTCTCGCTATACGGCCTTTGTTAAAAATTGGAGGTTTTTTTGAAAAAAAAGTCAAGTGTCGCCCTAGCATCCCATGTCCAAAGCGAGAAGGAACTGGAGCTTCAATTTTTTTTCCTACTTGGTGCCTAATTGCTTCAATCACCACATGTTTTCCACCTTCCACCTCCCTCAAAAGCCAATTTTATAAAAAAAATTCCCACCACCCCCCTTCCGTTGCAACCTCGGCTTTTTTTGGCAATTTGGAGCCAAATGGCGATTTTTTTCACCAAAAAGAATATTCCCTCAAAAGTGGGAAAAATATGATTTTATATCGCCAAATTTGCATTGATGGCGGTTTTCATATCACCATATTGCTACTAGTGAACAGCAGGGAGTCCATCTTGTCACCAAAAAGGATGTACAAATCTATGTTTATGGAGATGGATTCTCCAGAAAAGGTATTTATGGAGAAAATTTGGTTTCGGATGGTTTCAGGAGAAGCTTTGTATCGCCACATCTGTGGTCTCCAAAAAATTTGTGCCACCACTCTGGCTAAAACCGTGAATAAAAATTTAAAAAAAAACCTTGGTTGCAACCACTATGACTACCCCGTCAAGACAGAAAAAGAAAGAACTGAGGGATCAATCCCAATGTTTTTATTTTAGGCGAATTATTGCCAAGAAGCGATTTTTTTACCATGAGTCCATTTTAGACGACGTGGACTGGATTTCACTTTTGGTAAAACTGCCAAGTTTTGACGTTTTTTTATCAACCTTCCGCCTCGGATCCTGAAGTTTAGGGTAGTGTGACGTACCTGTCGCCTGACAATGTTGTTCCCAATTACATCCGTTTCGCCAGGGTGGTGCCATTACAACCGCTTATTTTAAAAACACTCGCCAGTTGTAATTCCTGATTTCTTAAAATCTCGATAGAGTCCTACACTCATTCGCCACCATCTCTCATCATGTTTCTTGTACTCTTCAGCACGTTTTGCCAGTTACAAAACGAAGTTGTTTTTGTTATTTGTCTTTAATCTGGTATTTGGTTTCGATCATGAAAGACATTGTTGGTGCGCGGAAGAGGGAGTGGGGGCGTTTCCCAATCATTGATCAGTGGTGGAGTTCTTGCCCAATTACTGCGTATTGTGCACTCTGGGCATTGTGCAATGGAAGCTGATGGATATAAGGAAGAGACGGCGCGCCCATAGGTTTCAGATTTCATTCTTTCACAGAAGGTTGTGCTATGATCTCTTGCGTTCCACTTGCGTGCAGTGAATTGGCCTAAGCTGCTGAATTCTAACATGCTTGTGTCTGTGCTAACTTGACAAAAGAAGCCCTTTTCTTTGGAGCGATCTGGGATCGACATTGTTTGACGGTTCCCCTGTTGCTTTTAGTGTTTGTGGTTGTCTGTTGTCACTCCTGGTCTTGTTTGTTGGTGCCTCATTACTACTACTGATGTATGTTCAATCGCTTATTAGTGCTGCTTGTTCTTGGAAACTTGGTTGGGCTTAGAATAAACACGGAGTGTGCACGATCAATCTGAGTTTGTATTTGGCTTTTAATTAGGGTTGTTTTCTGCGATTTTGTTTCGAGTTCAAGTCGAAGGTTGTTGTGATTGAGGTCGACATCATGTTTGCGGAGTCAGCTTTACACAAGTACTATGCCCGGCTGCCTAGTACAGGCTCTTCTTCGTCTAGTTCAGTGCTACCACAAGGAATCAACACTACCATTGGAGGCAGTTGTAGGGGGTCTCTAGAGCCTTGTAAGTCTGTGGAAATCTTTAAGTTTGTGGAGAATGTTAAGTCAACAACGTCTAGCAAAAGTGAGGGCATGTCTGTGTGCAATGTGCCTTGAAGGCGCCAACCCAAGTTCTAAGTTAGTCGGTTTCGGTCTAATCCTTCCTTTAGGCTAATCCAACCATTGGATGTTGTCCCTCCCACGCCTACTTTGAGTGCTGATGTTGTTGAAGTTGTGCAATTGTCGTCGGATGGATCCACTGTGTGTTTTACTGCCAGTCCGCTGAACAAATGAAAACGGAAAGCAGTAGAGTTTGAGGATTTAGGATCCTAAATATCCCTTCACTCCCGGCCCAATTGCTGTGAAGAAGACCAAAAGGTCGTACGAGGCTTCTCGTAGGTTTCAAGAGTCTTGGGTTGCACATCTACCTTGGGCCGAGTTGTTCAAAGACGAGAAGGGTCAGGATTCAGTGAGGTGTCTTGTGTGTACCTCTATTGATGGTTGAGAGAAAACAATGGCTGCTAAAATGGATACGCTCCAGAAGCACACTGGAAAACAGAAAGCGACAAAGGATTTGAAGAACGGCGTGAAAAAAGACCAATGTTACGTTGATAAAAATTGTAGGCACCTTTGCAATGAGCGGATTTATGCAGGCCGACGGCGCACCACTGTGGTGGAGCAAGTCTGCACAGTCAAAGAAGAGCGAGCCTGGAAGAGAATCCAATTCGCTACAATTCTGTACCTTTTCCATGAAGGGCGCCCCATGCAGGAGTACACCACCCTCAAGTCTCTGTTCACCTTCTTGGCAGTTCCAAAATTACCGAAGCGCCACTAAGCCGGTACAGCGGGGTGGGACTTGGCGGTGTGTCTGCACGAAGAAGTCCAGTGGAAAACCCGGCAGGTCATGCGGCAGGCTCGTGTCTTTTCCATCACGTGTGATGAAGTTACCACCTTAGACACTCAAAGCTGGATCTCAATCCACGACTATGTCTGTGAGTATTGGCAACGTCGACATGTACTCCTATCACTCGAACGCGTTGTGGAGGACGCGAGAGCAGATCACTTGACAAAGGTGCTGGTAGAGGCCACGACAACATTTGTTGGCATCCCTAGCAACAAACTCTCACCAAGTTGGCGTCTTTTGGTGTTGGTAAGGCTCATGTTTTCATGTTTTTGCAATATGTATGTGATGAAGTCATTGCATGATGTATTCTGGCTCCTGCTTATGGATTTGCTAAATGGATCACATGTGTGCAGATGGAGTAAGCATGTTTCAAGTCAAACGAAATGGAGTAGTGAAGCAACTGAGGCAAAAGTTTGCACCGAGGCTTCTAGGGATTCAATACATGGTAAGGATGTGTGTTTTGAGATGCATTTCACTTAGTGCTTTGGGCTTTGCATGTGAAGATTAGAATGTGTGCATTAGTTTTGCAATGCCTTGTTTTGTGAAGGCACATAGGACGAACTTGGTTGTTCAGACATTGAGTGACCTGCCGGTGGTATCTTGAATTGAAGACATGTTGGCTTCACTACACCGTTTCTTTGCTCACTCACCAAAGACACACTTGCAGTTTCAGAAGTTGGCAGAGCTAATGAACTCCAAAGGATTGAAGATCCTAAAGAACGTGAAAACTCGTTGGATTTCAATGCTCTCCCCTGTTGTGAGGGTGATGAACAAATTCAATGTTCTTCTAGTGAAGATGGATGGAGACTCCCGTGTAGTCCCTGTCACAGACGACGTGACTAAAGAGAAGAAGGATAAAGGCTTGAGGAAATTGGCAATCAAGAACCTAGAATTCCTTACAGACATCAAGATCCTTCTGGGCCTCTCAGCCTTACTCTCTCTTCTGCGCTCAATCTAGTCTGTGATGAAATTTGCCCAAAGTCGTGAGCTTTTTATTTGTGATTATATTGCTGCCATCTCTTGTTGTATTGCGAAGGTGCAAGCATTCTACATCAACTCCAATGCTTTCATGCAAGAGATTTTTTGGGACTTCATAGCCTTAGTGGAGACGAGGCACGACCATATTCCATTGAGCGACGCCTTGGATTTGAACTCAGTGGGCGGGCAAGAGACCCTCCATTTTACTCCAGTCGGCCACAATATATGTGCTATCCATGTAGCAGTTGATGGCAGTGTTTTCCGTGTTACCCGTGACTCCTACGTTGCAATTTGTGGGGACGTCAAGCGGATGTGCGCAAGTATGGTTGCTTACTACTTTGTTTAAGTTTTATTTGCCATCTTGTCCTTCAAACTGTAGATAATAAAGTGAAATTTGTATCTTGTAGGTGCTGCCAAGACACTTGTGGAGGAATTACAAGCACGTTTCCCTACATCGACGCTGATGGGCGCGTTTGGGTTTGTATATCCACAGTACTAGCTCAAGGAGGATGCACAGTCGAATTTTGTGAAGCACCTGCAAATTATCAAAGAACACTACTGCTATAAGAAGAATTTCAATGAGAAAGCAAAAGACTCGAAGAAGCGTAAGGAAGCGGATATGGAGCAACCGGAAATAAATGGCGGAGAAGAGGGAAGCGGTTTCCATTCAAGGGTTGGAGCGTCCATTCTTGACAAAGGGATCCTCGAGGAGCAGAAGAGCATGTTTTAGTTAATGATGGCAGCCAACTGCAAACTGGCCATGAAATGAGACATTCTAGGCTTGAATCCTCTCACACGCTTATGGCGTCGTCTTGAGGCAAGTGCGTTGCTACGCCACAAGCTCACTGAGTACATCAAGCGAGCAGAGTTGGCGGTGGTAACCGTCTTCGGGAGCCTCAAAGATGAGCGCACTTTTAGCACTCTGTCCTTCATGAAGAACAAACTGCGAAATCGCTTATCTACCCATTTGTCATTGGTGGTCGGCATGCATGCTCAAGACTGCTTCAACCTGACAGATTTTCCGTACAATGCAGCATATGAGCGTTGGAGACTGCAAAAGAAGACGATGCGCATGGAGTCCTAAACCATCTAGAAATTTTGTTTTTCCCTTCAGTCTTTTTGTATTATTTGCTACTAACTTCTAACTTGTCTGTTCACTTGGAGGAGCCTAATGAACCATGATCATGTCGATGATGACTAGGGGTGATACTAGCATCTGCCGGTGTCACCATCTTATGGCAACCTCCCCCAAGGACCCGCCTACTAAATCACTCTTGTATGGTTTTCTTTTGACCTTTCTTGGCATTGGTTCTTTCTTATTGTTCTTTTTTTCTTGTTTACTGAAATGACGCTGCAACTCTTGATAATCAACCTTATTTGCATGCGGTTCTAGCAATTTTATGCTCTTGCATGGTTTTTTTGTTTTTTTTCCTTTTTCCTTTTTTTTTTTTTTGCTTCTTTGACTTTTTCTGATTTTTTTAAATTTCTTTTTTCATGATATAGCCTATCGCCTACTACAATGAAGAGCTACTGGGCAGAGGGGGAGTGAATTTGCCTGAAGGCTGAGACACGACACTTGAGTGCAAAGATCTTGTTTGTATAAAAAAATTAATTGTGGAAAACACCGTCATAATTACTACTTTCAATTAGTGCAGCCCTCGGCTTCTTTTTCTGAAGATCTTCTTTGCTAATGAACTAGAATCATCAGATCCCCTCATGATTCTGAAGGTTTTCTATGTTGAACCCCCTACGACTGTTTAGGTCCTACTTAACCCTTAAACGGATTTGTTAGCCCGAGGGGCTTGGTTTTTTCATTTTCAACTCACTTTGACCATGATTTTCTAATGATGGATACTCATTTTAATGATTTTTTTTTCAAAATTCTTTGAATGTATAATAAAAATAATGTGATATAATTAGATTATAAATGGTAGCTAAATATGGGTGTTAAATTTCACTGATTCTATAAAATTTCTATAGAAAGATTTGTCGTTTAAGGGTTAATGAGATGTTTGTTAAGTTGGTGGAGGCATTGCTTGTAAGTGTGGAGTCTGAACTAGTGGAGTCAACTTGTTTTGCAGCCTTCTCAGAGTTCTCTTAGGCTTCATCTGGTCGAGCGATGGTGGTTCGTGGGATTGAGGCTACAATTTCTAACCTCGAGGCGCGCAATGCCACTTATCGGACGTTTACTGTGGAAGCGCCAGGACCCATCCTAAACTTGGTAAGTGCAGAATCTCCACATCCCACTTTTTAGAGTTGAATTCTGATAATGCTATCGAGTCACATTTTTTTATAACTTCACTGTTTGTGATAGGAGATTCCAATGGAATTGCTGAAGAAGCGAGGCAACCGCATCAAAAAAAGATGTACCTTGCAGCATGTCAATGGAGGAGCAGAACTCAACATCCACTTCAAGCCTCGTTCAGGGGATTTCTCTCAGAAGCCACGTGTCTTCACTCCCTGGCGACATTTTGTAGAAGAACACGCCATTGAAGTAGGCGCCTTTACTGTCTTCGAGGTAGTAGAGAAGGTCTGCATTGTCGTGTACGTTTTCTCTGCAAGCCGGGCTAATGTTGCAATGAACCGAGATGTTTCCCTGTCGTTCTTCAAGACGTTGCGACCGTCCCATTCTCCCTCCTATTACAAGATTGCAAAAATGGTAAGTATTGAAACTAAACCCCAAACCTGAAGTTTTACTATGTTGATGTGCTATGTTGATGACTGTTTGGTGTACACTGCAAACTTCAAAGGTGTTGCTTGGCAACCAATGTGTTCTTTGTGTGGAATAGGATGTCCCTGCGAAGTTTTGGCACGCCGTGGGCAGGAGCTTCTTTAACCGTAAAACCTTCAACTTGCATGGATTTGCTACGACTGAGGCGGTAGGAGCCAAACTTTACAGCTACAGTTGGCAGAAGGGGGTGAACCTGTCATCCGGGTGGACCACATTTTACGAAGCAAACGGGTTCTACCTTGGTGACAAACTCTAGTTCATATTCTCAGGGGATCATGATTTTGTAGTGTCCGTTGTTGAATTTGCTTGAACCTTGTGCGTGATTTTAGAGTTCACTGATGTTGTATATAGACGGTGTTCTTTTTAAATGGATGGTGATGTAGTTCTGTATAACGCCAGCTTTCCAAAGCCAAAATAGGACTGTCGCCACAAACGATGTTCGTAAATGTTTGCTTTTTTGCCCAAAAAACACTCCGTCCACCGTCAGAGCTACATATGGCCACAAATGGCCACAAAAAAAACTGTATGTAGCTAGAATTCACAGGCAGTAGCTACATATTCGCCATAGGTTTTCACATAATAAATTGCCTTGTAGCCATTTTCGCACTTTTTAAAACATTTAAGTCGCCAAAGTTGCACAAAAAAAAAACAGGATTTAAACAGTGGTCAATCCACCCTGGCCTTGTTTTTGTTTGTGTGATGAGGAAAGAGGGTGACTTTATTGATGAGCGCATTGATGAGCAGATTGTGAATCCAATGACTTGTTGCATCTGTCATTTGGAAGTCTGTGTCGCTCATGATGAGCATTCAAGGCAATCCATGTTTCAGGATTGATCAAAGATTGGAATTTAGAATGCTGGGAAAGCACCAACTTTGGAAAAGATGAAGTAAGTCCCAGGTGCCCACTCTTTATGATTGGTTGCTGTGATGCCATTAAACCATACTATACAAAAAATGACATTTAGTGTATCCACACTAACGTAGAAACACCTTAAACCGCACCTTTAAGGATTTTCAGCTTTCCTGGGTAGTTTTTTTTAATAAAAAAAATACAATTGGATGGGAAAATAAGGTTCAGATGCTCAGGAAGAGAAAAATTTGAAAAAAGTGTAGTGGTTTAATTGATAAAAATCAAAAGGTGGCTTTGCACTTTCAATCCGTGAACCAATCAGTAGAGTGCACTTAAACCGTGCCTCACTTCTGTCCAAAGACACATCCCGATTCTCTCCAAAACCGCACCAAAAATGGCATTAATGCTCGCCTCGTGTGCATGATCTCCGCACATGCGATGCTTGTGAGCCACCTCAGCTGATTTTTCTGTCCCCACCATGTTCATGCACCATTTCGTGAGAAGGGAAGAGTGAACTGGAACCCTGATCTAGCAGCTCCCCCCAATGTGTTCCCTTGAACAGTTCCCCCAAAGTGTTCCCTATCACCACCTGCTTGCTCCAGAACCGCACCCAACATTTCCCATACCACACCAGATCAGTATTCAACACTGACTCTGGGCATTTTCCAGGCTAAAAATTAACATTCCAGACAACATTCCCCGACGAATATAGGATTCCGTGATCACCCAAAACAAGTTCTCGATCAACCCACTCTTTCCACAACTTTATACTAGCAGCGGAAGAACGGGGTTCTAGAGACAATCACCGTGAAGGCCAAATGGAAGGAGAAATGTATGAGGAGGCTGAAGCGCAAGCTCCGAAAGATGAGGCAGAGGTCAAGTAGGCGATGCGCGTCGTGGCATGAGAGTTGCAGATTACTTCATAGAGCACTCTAAGTTAGCGAAGAAGCATGCATGTGCAGCTTACATGTGGAGAAGAAGCTCACTCTTCGTCTTACAACTTGCTGCTTGCTCCACAGTGGGCGAAGAAGCTCACTCTTGACCTCCACAGTGGGCGAAGAAGCTTACTCTTGATCTCTACAGTGCACATGCAAGCGAAGAAGCAGCAAGCTGTAAGACGACGACTTCAGAATCTCAGTCTCTGTCGTCGAAAGCACGCCCCAGACCTCCTTCGGACCACCGCTCTCTTGATCTTAAACCGCACCTTGTTGTCGGGCTCTCCGCGTTTTTTAATTTCCATTTTTGCCACTACCGCACAGTGACGTCGTGTGTCTATACTCACTTGTCCGCGTTAACAACTAGATTGCAACCGTCTTGGCCGCAACCGAAAACGTGTTTCTTTATTTGGAACTCCAAACTTAGCAGCCACAATTACAATTCTGAGGAAGCCACCAAATCCCACATGCTCACTTTGAATACTGATTTGCCGCCGCCTCACAATCTAGCCGCACTGTAAACCCCAAATCGCAAGTCACTGTTCACTCAAATCAGGGTTCGTTCATGCTCACCACGGTCATAGGGTCTTCTGATGCGGTTTAAGTGCAGCTCTACGTGTTGCTTCACTGTCCCCTGTTGGTTTAAGATGTTCCTACGTTATATGATTTGGAAGTGCTACACGTTTTCACTTTTGATAAAGATTTCTATGGAGGGCACAACTATCTATACTACTCAAAGATGTGGATCATTGTAAGCCATAGATAGTAAAAATATTCATCAAGAGTAAAAACTTATAGCATTTATAAATTATATACCGTGGATACACTAAATGTCATTTTTAGTGTTGAGGACCTTTGTTTTAGGAAAGGGATGTAGCTTGCAGGTACATGTCTTCTATTCTATAACCGAATAAGATAAGCCAAGATATCTAAAAATACATATCTTCCTTGAAACAAAGGGTTTGTGTATGTACAATTTTTACCACACATAAAGCATCGCCAAGAGCTCCCTCAAAATGGCCCTGAAACGGGCATTACCACTGTAGTGGCTTGGAGATAAAGGAAACAATTGCCTACCAACACCCTCGAACACTTCAAACGTACCTTGAGTCCATGTAAACATAGGGCTCCATTCCATATGGAGGCTTTTGTAGAGTGCCCTTGTTCTTGCCTTCAACATCATTATTCATTGTCACTTTTCAATCATTGGCCTACATGGAATTTTGCTATAACATGGTCAAGTTGGAATTTCAAAGGCGGCGGGGTATCGAGGGCTAGTGGGGCAAACATCTGCAACTCCCTCGTGCACACCAATAATAACCCCTCCAAATGGCCAAATTTTTTGCCAAGAACCATTAATCGTTGAGCATGCTCTTAGGATTGCTTTACATATGGTGGAGAAGGTCCATCATCAAGAATCCAAGGGGGTTGTGGAATATGGTCCGCTGAGAGTAAAAGGTTTTTTTTTGCTCTTGGCCACTTATACTTTAGAATTCATTTTAGAACTCTAGATCGTTGGCCTTCTCCATCATAGTGAAAGACAACCCATAGATGGTAAATAGCATATCATTAAAAGCTTTGCCAATGTAAAAATCAAAATTTTATCATTTTTTCCAATGTCTTTTGTTTTCTTGAACTAGAGCTCAATATCGATTTGATGCAATATATGGTTTTTTATTTGGATCACTATTGTGCTTTTTCATGGTATTGTGAAATCTTATCCAAAAAATACCTAGTTTTTCTAGTCTCCTTGTTTCTATACATCTTTGGTAACTCATAATGCAAATAGGTGAGAGCTATATTCAAGTATTTATAAATTTGTGGATCTGTTTGCAAGGACAATTCAAATAAAAACAAGAGGGACTCCAATTTCTTGAAGTGGCAACGTGAATAAAGTGTTTGTTTATTCCACCACTGAACTATTTGTCCGCATGACATAGGTTAGTAATGTGGAGCTACTTCTCCCTCTTGGAAGTAGAGACTATTAAATAAATAGCCGACAGTGCATAAACAATGAGATGGGTTGAGAGATGAAAAAAATGATTTGTGACTAATAGTATTGTTAGTGAAGTATCAAAGAGGCACCACCGCCTTGGTGTAGTGGTTTGGATCATGGCACACCGGTGAAGTGGTTGTGAGTTCAAGTCCTATTGCCAGCGTGATGCCTACCACCATAGTCCACCCAATTATGGTAAGGGGTCCCAAGGCCTCGTTGTATGGGGACCCACAAAGCCCCTAGGGGAGATGACATGTCCGTCGTTTCTTAGGCAATTAGTGTAGCGAAGCACTTAGTGTAAAAAAGTGTTTATCCTCGAGAGGGGGGAGTAGTTCTATTACACTAGCCTATGTCATGTGGTCATATGCTTGGGGGAGTAGTTCTATTACACTAGCCTATGTCCTGTGGTCATATGCTTAGTGAAGAGAATGAACAAACTATGCTTAGTGAAGAGAATGAACAAACTGTTGATTGGAAAGAATGTTTAAATCATATACTTGGTCATGAGTTTGAAATTGTTTGAATTCATTGAAGCGAGTGTAGTGATATGTAATGCCTTGGCATTGCATTAGTTAAAAATTTCATATAAGGAAGTTATACCGACTACACCGTTCCCTGAACATAGTGTAGACTAGACTATTTGAAATTTCCTACACTAATTGGAAATTTACATGCAATTGTTGACTGACACACACTTGCTTGAGAACAAATATCCAATTAGAACTTGACATGCACATGCTCTGATGGAAATTAGAATGGGCGATCTACATCAATAATGAATCCACACTATATTCAGTGTTTAGTGTAGTGGGCACAATCATGTAACAAAGATAAGATGCTTAGTTATGCTAATAAACAGGTGGTCTACACCACTAATAATTATATATTATATAATTGATTTTACCATTTATTACTATTTTATGGATGGTCTTGAAGGTCCATAAGGGTTCTGTAAGTGCTCTTGAGAATCTAGGAGTGTTCTAGATCATGCACAATGACATTTACACATTGGATACATTTTCGGCATGAAAATCTACAATCTCACTTCACGGAAATCATTATAGCTAGCCGATGCTTGCCTCAGTTGTCGTGGCAATGGTCTTGATAGATGCCCATCTTCCTCCACCACTATTTTCTACTTAAAGTTTTTCTTGGGGTGGCCTGTAGCCTTTGCTATCAAGATTATCATGCCAAAAGACCCAAAAACAGACTTTAGACCTAGGAGGGTTAAGAAACAACTCCAATCAATAAGTATAGCTCAAGAATCAAGGATTTATAAAGGATATAGATGCCATCCGTAGCCATGATTTAAAGAGGACCTCGTCCTAGTACACTAAATATTGCATTTAGTGTAATAATATGAATAGTGTATTTACCCTAGTACACTACTTGCAAAGAAGTTGACAAATAGTGTATTAATTGCAAAGAAGTTGATAAATATGTTAGCCGTCCATGGCATTCATGATACTCCCAATCAACTTTCTTGCCCCAATAAAAATAAATGAACTAAAAAGATACCCCAATCAACCCCTTACCAACCGCCATGCCTTAACTGAATTTAAAAAAAAACAAACAGACACCTCTAAAAGACTTCTTTTTTTAGATGGTTATTTTTTCAAATTTATATTTATTTCAAAAGGTACATTTTTCAACATGTTATTTAAGGGAAGGTTACTTTTCAGAAGGTTATTGTTTCAAAAGCTTATTTTCTCAAAAGGACACTTTTTTAAAAGCTTACTTTTTCAAAATGTGACTTTTTTGAAATATTACTTTTAAAAAAGTATATATTTTTCAAAAGAATACTTTTTTAAAAACATTACTATTTCAAAAGATTACGTTTTCAAAATATTACTTTTTCAAAAGATTACTTCTTCAAAAGATTACTTTTCCAATAGATTACTTTTTAAAATGTTAACTTTTTAATAGCTTACTTTTCAAATGCTTACCTTTCAAAATGTTACTTTTTCAAAAAGTTAATTTTCCAAAGGTTACGTTTTCTAAATGTTATTTTTCAAATGTTTTCATTTTCAAAAATCTCCTTCTTCAAAAGATTACTTTTTCAAGAGTTTCCTTTGTCAGATGTTTTCTTTTTCAAATTTTTCCGTTTTGTTAGTTTTCGTTTTTCAAATCTTTCCTTTTTCAAATGATCCCTTTCACAAATAACTTTTTTATTTTAAATTCTAATTTCTTGCAAACCTCAATTTCTATTTTCCAATCTCTTTCTTGCAAATGTTTTTATTTATTTTTTGGATTGCATATTTACTTTCCTTTTATATCTATGTTCTCATTTTCCAATATTTTCTCTCCAAAGTGTTGGTGTTTCTAAATTGTTCTTTTTTCAAAGTTGTCTATTTTTCTATGCTCCAAATTGTTGTTTTTTCCAAAAAAAAATCTAAAAGTTTTTATTTTTTCTCTTCTTCACTTTTGATATTACAAATGGACAAATAATTCTCTTCTACTTTTGATACACTGAATGACCACGAGTAATTTTTTTTAAAATTCCAATCTTTACTGGAATTCCCAAATAGTGTAGTAGTTGGTATTTAATATAGTATTCTACCACTACACTAATAGTGTAGTAGTTAGCATTTAATATAGTATTCTACCACTACACTGATTGCATAGTTTGCAATTAGTGTACATGTTTGCATTTAGTGTTTAGGACACTAAATGCAATGTTTAGTGTTGTGTTGGTTTCTTGTAATATCAGGATACCGTACTCACATTTAGAGTCCCATTTTTCTAGTTTTGCATGTAACTCAGCTATGGCAGCTACTTTCCAATCAGGGCCTTACCACAAGGGAGGGGGAGGAAGTTGTGAAACTTCCTCCAACATGGCACTAGTGGCACCAAAAATATTCTTTTCCTCCAACATGGCACTAGTGCCTGGTAGTTTTTGCATGCAATTATTGTGCCATGTCATTGCCATGTAGATTCCAAAGCAACATCCAATGCAAATTCCAAAGCTACAAAGTAAGCACATGTCATTCTTGCCACTCCCCCTACTTCCTCTCATGTGGCAACCACTTGCTAATTTGAACAAATGTGAGTCATCCAACTCACTGCCTTTCCTCTCGTGTGGTTTGGCCCTCGGATTATGTGCCATTGGCACGGTCAGTACTGGTCATATCCACGTCAACTTTCTACCATGTCGGATTTGGCACCGAGTTGTAAAATGATGTTTTTGAAAAATAAATTTCAAAAGATTAGGTAATCTATGTTTAGTTTTATTATGATTTTTGGCCAATTCCGACCCTTGGACACAGTAATAATTTCCTTTGTCCACACCCTTCATATGTGAGAGAATTCTAGAGTAGGAAGGTAGAAATATAAGAAATGTTTAAATTTAATAGAAATCTATATGACATTTCTTCTTTCTTCCCGAACCAATAGAATCTTCCCCAAAGTCCTTCATTCAGAGATAAGAAAAGAAAAGAACTTAGTGAGATTTAGATACAGAAAGCATAAGGAATTTCATGCTCATATTTTTTGCACCAATGAAATGAATGAGTAATAATGGCAATCAATGTTATCGGGCCCTATCCAATGCAAGTTGAACCCTTAACCCTAAACCCCTATAGTAATCCAAGTTTCCAACAAGTTGACTAGTAGCTCCTCTGCATCTTTTCCAAGCCAGGTCACCCAATATATGTGGTCTTGGTTGCTAGTATAAGACCATGTAGTAGGGATTGACATGTAGAGTCACCCCCTTTAACTTTTAGAAAAGTATTATTATGGTTTTTTGGGTTCTATTTTGTGTAGAATGGTGGATTACCTTAACACTTGTTACTTATAAATTGCTTGTGTGCCATATTATTACAGAAGGTCCTGTAATGAATTCTGAAAATTAAAAATAAGATAGAATACATTAACTTTGGTGATGATTTCTATTTCTAAGTCATTTGAGACCAATTGCACTGATTTCACCTTCATTAAAAGACAAAAAATAAACACACTTGTTTTTAAAAATATAAAAATATAATTTGTCTTCGAACATGTGTAAAAATTAGTGCATCTATAACAAGTTAGTCTATGAATTAGAGCCATATTATTAATATCTAAAAGTGTTCTAGCCTCTCACCTCATGGAAAACTATTTTTCAGTGGATGAATAAGAAGGTAAAATTGTACTACCATGGTTTATCTTCAAAATAATTCTGGTGTTTTATATGTATATATGAATACAGTAGTTGATAATTGCTCTAAAAATATATGTTACAAAAGAATGTGTCTCATTTAAAGTACATTGAGTACCTTGAATGTTGCATATTTAATCCCTAAAGGACCATTTCGCTTAGAGGGTATATTTTCCATTAGGTGCATGTTCCTATACTCTCAAATTTGATCATGAATTTGTCAATAATTCATGAGGATGCAGCAAAGTAACAGAATTTTTGGAAATGTAATTCATTTTCACACCAAACCTTGAAAAAAATCACTCTGTTCCAAATATAGAATTGAGGACTCCGTGTAATTCCAAACTTTTTGGTACAAAGCTCCCATTGACATTGAGTTTACATGTATATAAATAGTCAATTTTTTGTCTTTAATATTAAAAACATTTTAACCCCAGTCAAACATTTTCACTCATTGTTGGACAAGGTATCAAAAAGAATTGTTCTTTTGCAAATAAAAATTAGAGAAATTAATAGTTTTTACATTTAAAATTTACTACTACAAAATGTAGTATGACCTTCTTATTGATCATTTGGATTGTCATTCTAAGACATATGAAGTTCACCAATTTTTATTTTATTTTTGTATATTGGCAATATTTGAACCTCCACTCCTTGCACAAATTTTTGAATATGTTGCACCCCGTCTCTACCTCTATAAAATTGATGTACAAGGAAATAATATCATATTCAACATGGTGGTAAAAAAAGTTAGACCTTGTGTAGTGCAAACATTGGATACCAACTCAAGTTAAAAGTCAAAATCTGCAGGCAGTGACGAAAAATATCCTTTTCTTTACATCAAACACTACAATCTTTCAATCTCTGCATGAAAGATTTATAAACTTTTGCGAGCATGCTAATTTTGAAGTCTGAATTACCACCTAGAGTTTCTTGACAATTTCACACAAAAAACACTTCTTGATTCTAGTGCAAAGAGTGGAGAATGAAAATTTAAACTGAGGATTGAAATTAAATAACATGCTCACAAAATAGCTTATACATTGACGGCATAAATGGAGAGATTACAACGTTAAAAGTATAAAAAAAGGTTAATTTCTTCCCTACATTGAGAAGATCAACAAAATTTGACTTCACTTGGTATCAATATTTTGCTCTACAGAAGGTCAAAATTTTGTTCTATCACATATTGTTTTTATGTGAACTTGAGATGTATATATTGTGGATCCAAAGGTCAAAAAGGAGGTTTACACCACATCTTGCAATAGAAAGAATAAAAGTAAAAATATCGAGAGCTCTATTGTGTATATAGAAAAGAAGCTATTTTGGAACCTTCTCTGACAATGTGCAAAAATGTTGACTTGGGTTGAAAAGTTTTTAATAGTAAAGACAATAACTTTTGAATATATATGAACATAGAAGTGGAACCCCGTCGTAATCGATGGGCAAAGGGAGAATTGAAAAATTAGAGTCATTGGAGAATAAAATTGAAAAGGAAAGCATGTCACTTCTTTTTTGCTTCATTTGTGTGTACAATGTGCTTCATATGTGCTTCATTGTGCCTCATTTTGTTGAGACTCATTCTTCTTTTGCAAATTATTCAATGTGGTAATATTTCACCCAAAACATCATCTTTGTATGCTGTAACTTTGCTTTTAAATAAAAAAATTATTTGCATATTTAGAAAGTATATATGAACTCCTTGAACAACTAAAATTGAATATTGACATTGACGAAAATGCCTAAATCAACATAAGCAAGTCACAACAGCAAAGCAAAACAATGGGAGTCAAGCTACTACCTTTCTTTTTTGCACCATCTTCCCTTCTTTTGGTAAAATCTTGGTGTGTGATAAAAAACCAATTTTTGAAATAGTAGGAGGGTGAAAGTCAGCTAGGGTTACTCACTTTTGGGCAAAAAAAATATACGTCCAAGTATATTTTTCCGCAGCCCTTTGTAATCCAGCCCCATGAATGAGAACCGTCCATTTTCTGTACCTCGGGTAATCGTGGCCGTTGAGTAGATTTTAGATGGGAGTTAATGGTCAACAACGGCGCATTCAATTGAACGTGTGGCGGGAAGACGAGTGGCGTGGCAGTTAATCGGTTTGTGCGAATTTCGAGGGAGCCCTGGCTAGCCGGTTCCTGCTTCGGAGCTCTCATTCTTCGTGTGTGCAGCTGTGGATGTGTGCTCGGCGAAGAGGGTTTAAGGTGTTGCGAGATTTGGCGACCACATCTGGAGTTCGCATGTGCGCGATCGGGCGTTGCAGGCGTTAGCGAGGCGATTGTGCGATCGAAGCAGAGAGTAGGTCGACCCTCTCGCTTGGCGGCACATTACCGCTGCAGATTTGGAGTCAAGGCAGGGAGCGTGTCCTAGATGCACGTTTGGGCTATTACTGTAAGTATTAGCTCTCCACAAATTTCCAAGCTTCTCCGCTTTCATTGTAAGGGCGTCGTGTTTTTTAGCAATGAACTATTGGTAGAAGGTATCACGCTAATTCTCTCGGTTTAGGGCTTGCAGTAGAATGCTAGAAGATGTAAGATCTGGGCTCACAAATGAATCAATTTCTGTGGGCGCATATTGTGGAGCTGACGCTGGTTTAGGGTGGAGCTGACGCTAGTGTGCCAGATTGCACAGAGGGTGCATGTTTTTCTCGTCCATATGCGCTGGGTAAGTGCTTTTCTTGCTCCAGATTTCTGCTCTAGACTTAAAGGTTTAGGATGTATGTAGTAGATAGATGTTACTTCTTTCTGGTTTACAGTCCGCTTGGAAACCTCGGAGAGGGTTAGGGAGACTGTGAGATGAGAAAGGAAGACAAGATGTGGGTTTACTGGACCTGTGTTTTTCAGTTGCCCGTGTCATCTTAACACTATCTACTCCATGCTATGTGCAGGGTTGAGAGCGGCTGCATCGACGTCTTTGCAAGGTCGACGGAGGGCGGTCATCTCGGACAGATCGAGAGGACACGTTTCGAGCTCCAACACTGCCATATGAAGCTCTATTGTACTGTAGGTGCGCGCTGGGAGGTGCGGGGAGATTGAGGTTCGTGCTCTCTTCGTGGACATTATTTTTGTATAGGGATGAAGGTTATGTTCAATTTGCTGGATTACTTGGTGTTGGTGCTCAGATGTTTCATGTCGCCTATGACAGATCCTATGACTTACTTCTGGTCTTTGCCGACACAGGTTTCACTGTAGATGGAGATGTTGCATGATGAGCCCCCATGCTGATGAGTTCGGCCCAACATACTTGGAAGGTGGTGAAGACGAGCTCCACGTGAAGAATGACAAAGGTTTCAGGTATGTACTGTCTTTCTTGCGATTAGGTCCGCGTATGTGCAAAACCTTTGTAGTTTCCCATTACAACTTAGTATACTGCCATGGAAATTAGAATTTACAATTCACTACAGCTATATAGCCAAGGATGAATCCATACATCAAATGAATGTCGATGAGGATGTGGTGTTGAGGATTGGACGTGGATGAAGCTGTGATGTTCAGGGTTACCTTCGGACGTGGTTGTATAGCCGGGTATGTACCTTACCTGAGTAGGTTTTATACCCTGATAGGTTGTATATCCGGGTAGGTTGTATATCCGGGTAGGTTGTATATCCGGGTAGGTTGTATATCCGGGTAGGTTGTATATCCGGGTAGGTTTTATATCCGGGTAGGTTGTCATGTTACATACGTGGAGTTGTATACACGAGTAGCTTGTATACTTGGGTATGGGTGTATACTCGGGTTGGATGTATACCTGCTTATAAAATGTATACCCGGGTCTTTTCTTAGTTAAGGGTGCGTATTCTTCCCTGATTGTGTATATGCTTCGGTTTAGGTGTGTATTCTTCCCTGATTGTGTGTATGCTTTGGTTTAGGTGTGTATTCTTCCCTGATTGTGTGTATGCTTCGGTGACGGTGTGCATTCTTCCCTGATTGTGTGTATGCTTCGGTGACGGTGTGTATACATTGTAGTATACTATATTGCAATAACTTTACTATGACACATGTCATTGTAGTAATTTGAGGTCCACTTTATGCTGTGGTATCAACCTTGTGGGTCGTGATTTCGAGGCGTTGAAGCACGAGTCGACATGGGAAGGCAGCCGTGATGGTAACGGATGCTAACCCAATAGATATTTCAAGGTCGATCCCAAGCCGTGTTTGGAAAAGCGTCCCCGTGTTCACAATAGTTCCTCTACACCTTCGAGGTAAGCACCAAAGTTTGTACATGGGATGAATTGCACTTTACTAGTGTATTGCTCGTTGAAGTCCTAAACTTATGAAGTTGTTCAAGATGAATGCCCTTCCATCCCTTGATTGTGAGTGCAGTAATATACATGTCGTACTCAAACTCTCTATTATGTATGACACTCTTGTATACTGTTGTGTATATGTCACACACATGTATTCTATATACTTGGCACTATAGTATACTAGAGAGTCTGCTATGCATATTGTAGTTGATTTTCATTTTGGTCAGAATTTGGTAGCTCCCCTGTGGTATCTGTCTTCAGTTTATAACGTCCTCTATACGTAATTGTATTAGGTGTGAATAAGCATAGAAACTTTATTGGACGGACATGGGGAGGCAGGAGAAGAAGCAAAAGCGGCTGGCTAAGAAGACAGAATTGTCCATTGCGAGGAGCGTCTCGCGCTCGGAGGAGATGGGTGAGAGCGATGATGGCTCCAAGGAAGAGTCGGAGGAGGAAGAGGAAGAGGAGGAGGAAGAAGAAGAACAGGAGGAAGAAGAAGAAGAAGAGGAGGAAGAGGATAAAGTCGTCAATCTTGACGACACTGCGGAGGAGAAAGACTCTGCGCTTGAGGACATTGACAGCGCCTTAGGAGTGTTGTTGAGAGGTCCGCCTCCACGTGCGATCACGTTCGACATGTTTCGGGACGATTATAGGCTTCACGCTGGTGGTCTGAATCCACACAAGTACCATGAGAAGAATGGCGTGGGCAAGAATGATCTCGTTGAGATATTTGGACCAAAGCGTGGGGGGAAGTCCGGGTATTCATATCGGAAGGTGTCCGACAGCGCCATACTGAAGGCCATTGATAGGTATTACTGTATATGTTATCAAAAGGCGGGGGGGCCGCCAGGAAAGCTCGTGGGTCGGCACTTCGCACTCGGGGTGGTTGTAGAGGTGGTGAAGGGGATGGAGGTGGACTGGGTAGGGTATGCCTTTGTCACCAATACTACTCAGAGGTCTATATGGTGCAAGAAGGTGTTGCGCTTGGCGAAGGAGAAGGCAAGTCTAACAGGTAAGGGCCTTGCTGAAATTCTTGAGGAAGATGGATTGCTCACATGTTTGGAAGGGGGAAATTCTGTGAAGCACGGGGGTGTTGACCCTCTCTAGGGGATGTTGGACGTGAAGCCATCTCAGAGCTCTTCGTCCTGGACATGTCTGAAGAAGAAGGAGGTTCAGGAATTCCTCACCTTGGTGAAGTTGGAGACTGTAGCTGCTAGGAAGGAGCTGGAAACCGTGAAAAAGGATCACGAGAGTCACCTGCAGCAGATCCTTGGTCAGGGTCAGCTGATTTTTACCATGGAGGCAACAGTGAATGCTGCCAAGAAGCGTATGGGTGAATGCAAGGATGACACCGAGATGCACCACTTCATGTTGCAGGACGATTTCTCCAGCAACATGTATAGGCAAGCTGGCGACCAGCTTGGCATCCTCAAGGCCAACTTGGATTGCAAAGTGGAGTTGATTTCTAGGATGGAATGGAGAGTTTGAATCGTGGGGACACAGGCAGAAGGACTGGTGAAGCTCGGTGGGATGTTGAAGACAAGATACAACGGTTTAGGGATTTTCCCACATCCCATGGTGTACCTCCATGAGGTGGATGGTACCTCGTGGAATACATTGAAGTGGAGGACATGCGCGGTTTGCGACCTTCCCTTTCCTCACAACAACATAGAAGTATGCAGTTGCCTGCATGTATATCACCCCTGGTGTGCAACGCTGTGGTTCCAGTCGAGTGCAAAATGTGCATCAAAGGATTGCGGACTAGTGCATCCCGAGTGGTACAAGAGCAATGGATTTGGAGAGCTGCCTGACGACCTTGATCAGGAGGCTCAAATCCAAAATTATGAGTTGTCAAGAGTTCTAGCGATTTCAACGCGCACAGTGGCAGCAAAGAAGACCTGCCCTACAGTTGGTAAGTCTTTCCATGTATGACTAGGGCTAATTCTGTGTGTGGTATACTTACATACCAATGTATACCTGGGGTGGGAATACTTCGGAATTCGGAGAATGTAGAGTGGGTTTGGATCTGTAGATAAGGTGGGTGTAGTCTGCGTAGGGGTGTATGCGTGGGTTTAAGAGTGTGTTGGGGTATATTATCGGTTTTTGGATATATTGTAAGTGTGGATATTCTCTTCATCTGGGTGTATGCACAGACCTCCGTGGATGTCTATCTGGACGGGGTTTGGAGAATAGTGATGGAGAATATATACTTTGATATATCATTAGGGTGCGTAGTGTGGGCTGTCTAACAGGGCTACTTAGGGAGGGCTCAATATATGGGTGGGATGTAAATAAGTTAATAGTGTATATTTGGGTGGGTGTATTCCCTCCGTGGGGTATAAAGAATTCTAACGGGTGTACATTTGATAGGGGTGTATACCCGCAGTGGGGTATATAGAACTGTTTTGGATGTATATTTGATAGGGGTGTATACCATCAGTGGGATATATAGAACTATATTGGGTGTATATTTGACAGGGGTGTATACCCTTGGTGGAGTATATTCAACTGTACCGAGTATGTATTTGATAGGGGTGTATACCCTTGATGGGGTATATAGAATAGTTTAGGGTTAAGGCCATTGATAATTTGATAGATGTATATAATCAAGTGGAGTATACAGAACTGCACGGGTATATATTTGGGTAGGGGTCTAACCTTGGATGTGTAGTGCATGGCTCTTTCGGGTGTATATTTGATTGGGGCGTATACTCGGGTGGGGTATAGTTTCATATACGAGATGTATATTTGGGTCATGTCACTTGTACTTGGATGGGGTATTTTATTCTACGAATTGTCAACTTGGGTGGAATGTATACCTGGGCTTTATGTTAGGGTGCGTGACTGGGATGTGATGCCGAGGATTGTATACTTGGTTGTAGACTTAAGACTCCGCTACTTTGCATCTCTATGGGTCATATTTGTATACTAATGTGATGGAAAGTCTTCAGATGCTCACGCATGGGTTTTGTTGGACATTGGAGACTGTAGATACACCCCATGTGGAGCATAGCCCCAATTCAACCACCATGGGCACACACAACGCTGGTGAGACTAGCCAGGTCAGGGTCAACTCTGTGACTAACTGTGACTCTCGACATCCCTCTCGACCTGGAGGTACTCCCGAGTTCCCGGTGCTTGACCCTGTTATTTTCTCAACGGGCCCATTGAAGGCGCCGGCCTTGGAAGATGCAGTTAGCACCCCACGTTGAGTACTGTACAACTCAAAGAAAGACGACGTTGTTTTCACCACTCCGATGATCTCGTACCTATCATCAGGTGTTGGTGGTGGAAGAACTCCTCGGACAGCTGTGGATCCCGCCGCACAGCCAAGTTCCTCTCCACCTGTCTTAATGTGTATGTCACCAATGAAGGGTGCAACCTCACCTACGCCTACAGCAGTGGACTTCATGAAGCAGCCTATGCCAGCTGAGCGTCCAGCGAAGGAGGTGAAGTCACCTCTGAGTCGTAAGGACATCCACAGGCGTGGCAAAATCCAGTAAAGGTACTTGTGTTGGGCAGAACGAGAAGGAAGTCCTCACAAAATCAGGTACTCAAAGTCTTTGTATCGATGTCTTGACGTCTTTGTGTCTTTGCCCGTGCTCTCTTCCATCTTATTATGGACGATTCAAGTTTGGTTGACATGTCTATATTAATTGCGACCACCTTGTATCCACAAATTTGTTAAATATTTTGTGGATGCAGGGAGTGAGCACGCTGACAATGAAGTGCCCAGTTTGGAAGGTGAAGACGAGCTCATGGCGGAGGCACGGCTGATTGCGGAGTGTGGAGACATGATTCAGGGGTTGAAGACAAAGAAGCATAGAAATGCCGTAGGCAGTGGCAAAGACGGTGCTAATGCGGTTGCTGATACAGATTCTCTTGGCGCACAGACACGGTCAAAGGGGAAGGGCAAGATGCGCACACGCGGCCATAGAGCTCTTGAGGTGGCGGCCATTGTACATACTACGAAGAAGAAGCCAGGTAAGAGAAAGAATGTTGATGCTGCAGGTACTGTGGATGGAGTGGGGGACGAGGCTCGTGGGACGAAAGCTGGAAAGGTAAAGACTGCAAAAACTAAGTAGCGGTATTAGTACATGTGCCTAATAAGAGTTATTGTAGGCAGTGTATGTGGAAAGGGCATTTTCATCTTTTGTAGCCAGGCAATGTGCTATGTCACATTGCATAAGTTTTGACTTTAGTTATGGGGAAGTGGTTCTGATCTTAGCTTGGGCAGTATGTATGGAGACATGAAGTCGCCATACATACATCGTTTGTATGTCTATTTGCCGAGATTCCATTCGTCTCCTCGGTTCTTCAGTGCAACGCTGACACTTTACTCCCTCCCAATTCTGCGTAATATGTATTGCACTCTAACCAATGAGAGATGGGCGTATTTGATTTGTACCTTTGATGTACTTTTGATTAGTATGTTGATGTATACTGCAGAAGTCTCTATTATACTGCATTATACTATATTATACTGTGGAACACTATAGTATACTGCAGGTCACTGTCATGTATTGCAATATAGTGTAGCGTACAGTAGTGTACAAGATGTTGCGCTATTTTAGACTTTACTGTGCTCTTGATTTGTACAGGGGATAGAGATCTTGGAGTTATCTTACAATGATGGGCATCATTGTTAAAATCATTGGCCCCTATCACATCACGGAAGGGTACATGCTATGGGTGGTTTTGTAATGCAGATATTGGCTTCATGCATGCAGGGTGTCGGATTTGTACAATGGTCTTATGATTTGTCCGGTGGTCATGAACGGATTCCCATTGTCGTGGTTGTCATAGAAGACCCACCGATGGGACTGGCTCCTTTCAAGTACATCGTAGAAAATTCATTAAGCAAGGTTGTCTGTGTAGACGTGAATGAAGCTGTGAAACAATTGGATGGTTGCAAAAGATGTGTTTCTGGGTGCGGTGTGGGGAGGAGGAATGTATGCGGATGCGCTTACTTTGCTGCAGATTGTGCCCCGTACACCAAAGATGGCATCCTTCACGAGCACTATGTTGAAATGGTAAGTTTAAATTGTAGAGTATCATGGTTGTGAGCATGGAATTTGTAGGTTTTTGGTCATCCCATTTCTGAAGATTACAATAGGGATTGTTAACTTTGTCATGTTTGGCGCCTCAGGGAAAGTTTATAGAGAGATTTGTTGTTGTCTCGTTGCAGGCGATGGAGGAGAGTATTGCATTGGATACCAGATTGTATGAGTACTGTGATAGTGCAGGTTGCTCTAATACAGAGGCTGGGAGATGTATCGGGCATATAACAAGGACTTTTATAAAGGAATGTGGGTTTGCATGTAAATACAACTCTCATTGTAAGAATCGTGTTGTCCAGAAGGGAGTCACGTGGAAGCTCCAGGTTCGTCATTTCAATATATCCTTGAAGTTGAGTGTCCAATAGTCATGTAATTTTCACTCGCGGTCTCGGGTGTGGAAATCCTAATATTCACATTTCATGCTCAACTTCTCGCAGGTATGTTGGGTGAACCACCAGAAGGGCTCGGGCATAAAGACCTTGGAGGATTTGCCGAAAGGCACGTTTGTATTCGAATACGTTGGAGAGGTATTGTACAGCGAGGATGTGGACACCCGAAGTCACAGCCAAGGTAAGTACGCTCTTGACTTGGACGCAAATTGGAGATTGGAAGGCCAGTGCAGCAACAAGGAGTGCCTCTCAATTGACGCCAGCAGACGTGGAAACGTCTCCAGATTTCTAAATCATAGGTCATTGCAAATCCGTGTATGAATGACACACCCGTCTATTAAGGTTTTTTTTAACATCATCGTTTGCATTTAAATATTATTGTCGTCTTCTTCAACGCAGGTGCTTTGATGCAAACTTGTTGGATGTCCCGGTGATCGTGGACTGGCATTTGACAGGCTACTACCACGTATGTAACAACCTTCACTTTTATTGTTATACATGTCCTGAGTTGAAGCCTGTGCTAGTACATCTCTATGTTTGACGTTTCGTTGGTCTGTAAGCAGGTAGCGTTCTTTACAAAAGAAAAGGTGTTGGCGGGGGAAGAACTCACATGGGACTATGGAATTGATTTCAAAGATACAACCAACGAGGTGCCTAGTTTTTTGTGTGCATGTGAAAGCGTTGGTTGTCGCGACACTCTTGCAATTCGGCAAAGATACCTATGAGTACACCAAAAGTATATTACTAACAACATAGAGTAAATTGCAGAGTATACAAACTACAAAACACTGCATTCTCTTATATACACATCACAGTGAAGTACTCAGTTCTACACCCGGGGATATTATTTACTCTAGAAAACTAGTAAACAACTATAGCAGACTGTTTCATTCACATGTTCCGGCAAAATGTATCCTTTAAAACGTGTCCGGATAGTCTGTAATTATTGTGGTTACAAAGTCCACTGTCATTGATGAAACAAGGCCAACATATTGCACCATGTTATATGGTATAATGTATAGTACATCGCATTCCACATTGTTGTTATCTTCTATATATAGTGGGAAGAAGTTTACAACGATATGCTCCACCATGGATACTGTCACTATGCTACAAAGTCGAGCATGCTTGCGGTACCCTACAAAGTCGAGCACGCAATCTCTAAGCTTTCTTGTGAAGCCTTACAGACCTTCCAATATTGTTTTGGAAAGAGGATCTAGAAGAACCGACCGTGTTTGAAAATGCTAACTATTGCTTGCGGAAAATGACCTCAAAAACTCTCCAGAGATGTCCTAATGACATCGATGGTCTCGTCACTAAGTTGGTACACAGGATCACCACCTTTGACCCTGTGTACCGCAGGAACCATCAAGAATTTGCAAGCTAGTACTGATTCCGCATCAACATGGGCTACATGCAATTTTCTCAAGAATACATAAGAATTTGGACTGGTACCCCACTTTTGATAATATGTTCCAGCAATGGTGTGTTGTCCAACATCAAACTGACTGCCCCACTTACATGTGAACCTCTCTTGAACAATAGATTTCTGTTGTTGGCACTGGAGGATGTAAAAGTCCACGTCCTCGTCGTTGCCCTTGTCTGCACGTATTGCAAAGTTGTCGTCGACATCAACCAAGTCTCCAAGGCTCTCATCTGCACGGTACTCCCATGCGTCATCTTGTCCCTCATCGCCTTATGCGTGTTGCATACTCATCCTCGCAAATGTCACATCTGTCGGTGCTAATTTGACCACAATCCACGGCTTCACATGCGCACCCCGCTCACAGGATAATCGAATTCCATCCAAGCACGATGGACAATAACATGTTAAATAACGTACCAACAATGACGTCGGGTCGGCAACAGAAACCGCTCGTATGGAATGGAATTGTCGTGACCCAGGAATGGTATCGCACCCATGTGTGTATCGCCGATCCACTGCATCCACTGCAACAAAATGAAAGTATCCCCATGAAACTATTTTATCGTCACCAACCGATCTCTCCACCAAGCCTCCCAACTTCTCGTGTAGGAAGTCCACCGCATCCCTCGCATCTTGGAGCTTCCTGGCTGGGTTGTTGAGCTGCTCCATACGCAAAGCCCTCTTCACCACCGCCCCAACTCCGTCCCACTCACCCTTCCCATGCCCTGTACTGAAGAAATTCCACTCCATTTGGCAGCCTCATGTCAGGGCGGGATATCGACTAACAAAATACATGCACCGTGCCCCCTTAAATTGTCTTGCAAAGCCATGGTAGGCAACCAACTATGTAAAGTATTGGTAATAATGTTAATAAAGTACAAAATTGAATGGTATCTTAATACACAAGCATGTAATTGCATAATACGGTACAAGTATATGAACGACCGCAACATAGTAGGTGACTGAGACAGTATAGTATGTACACAGAACTAGATGATATGTCACTACCCGAAAGGCCAACATAAGAGTATAGAAGTATATATAGTACTCCTTTAAAGTATGCTAGCTACAGAGTTTGCAACTATGAACGACACATAAGAATACACTTACCCGCACAACCGTCACTCCAAATCCAATGGCGTTGGACCTCCACACCACGGTCGCAAAGCCAATTCCAATGTCTCAGGAAGCAATGTTGTACAAACAAAGTGTCGTGTGTCCTATCATCTGATATGTAGAAGTGGGACTCCTTGATCACACTATCTGAAGTAGGTACATATCTGTAGGCAATGTGGACTAACATAGTAATTTGGCTCGATTGCCAATGCATACTTTGAATTTCATTTTGGATCTCAAAGGTGTAGTTTTCCGCAAAATCAACATGCGATTGTATAACGTCGCGGGGCAGCTCTTTCATGCTCACCCTGCACTGAACGTCTTGCCACCTTGCCACGAAATTGTGAGTGATGAACTTGTGCAATTTAGGCCGCAAGTAGTCAAATAATTCACTCGGACTGGTCTCCATGAAAACCTCTCCGATTCGCTTCCTTGGTCTTCCATCATCACCGACGCCCACCACGTGACTGTCAAAACGCCGCCACTTCAGTTGAAATCCTGACGCTCCACTTTCTAGGGGGCAGACTGGCAAGGTATCCCGACTACAACTGGAACAGTCACCCATCAAGCACTCCAGGCGGTGGAACTCTTCGGTTGCCTCTTTTGGGCACACAACCACCTCCCACATCTTTGTGACTCCATCAAAACTGTTCACATGCGCCGTACACCCCAGATCAATCCCATCGGCACACACCACACATCTACAATGGCACGAGGCCCGAACGTGGAAACCAGAGGATACATCCTTCAATGATTGTAGAGCTTGACGTAGCATGTCAAGCTCCACATGGTACCTACAACAACATACATTCCGTTCATTGCACTTCTTCACAAAGTAGGGCCGCAGTCTTTCAAAAGCTCGCATTGAAATGGGCTCGTTTGGATGCAATGCCCCATATCGATCGTATAGAGAAGCCTGCATGACAGAGAAGGGAAGTAAATCTCAGTAAAGTGTATAACAAACAGCCACACATGTAGCCTTACCAAAGAAGCATGGCAACTGACAAGAACAATGCATCCTATGAGATTAGAAGATACCCTCTCGAACTGTATATGAGTATATACCCTAGTATGTACACACACTGCTTCGTACTTATGAAGTATCTCAGTACTTCTTCGAGGTATACGAATAGACCAGGGTTCTGTAATGGGCACCACTGGATACCTTCAGAAAGTATGTAAAATTGGGTGTCATGGGACTCCAGTAGTACGTGAATGTCCTCACATAGTATTATGAATACACTAAACTATAGTATGTTCATGAACATAGGAACTATGCATAAGACCAGTAAGGTCTCTCCATAGGCGACGACTATATACTCCATTAAATACATACGTGTATATTCTATACTGTAAGTCTTCTGGGTTCAAACTCTATAGTGTGTCCAATACCTACACATACAATGACTCATCAGTGTCTATTCTATCACGGTATGTTCGGGCACAAACCGTGTCGACATACCCCATGAAAGACTATGCATGCGTGTATAGCTGTGACTATTCAAGGTATACCAACATACAAAGACTCTTGGGTTAGTACTATCGCAAGGTATATTTAAGAAAAAGCCATGTTGACATACTGTATGAAATATTACTAGAGTATAAGTGTATATTGGATCCCTCTGCAACGTACATCAAAATAATATGACTCACGGGTCTATACTCTGTCGAGGTATACATGAGAACAACCCCTTGTAATGATCGACATGACCAAAGTCTATTAGAGTATATGAAAGACCTCTACGAAGTTTATCAACTCTCGAAGGGGTTGAGGGCTTTACTCCATGTCAAGGTATATAGAGGACAAGCCCTGTTGACTTGCTGTATGAAAGATTTCTGGAGTATATAAACTACCTCTATGATGTATATCAACGTACTAGCAATATGCACAAAAACACCTAAAGAGGGATCTCAAAGGTATATGAACTGACCATAGTGCTTGTGGGAAGAGGCCATATACAATATCCAAAAGGCTTCACACTTGACATGTGTATTGGGGAAATTCGTGTCTATCACAATTGACCACATGGAATATACCTAGAGCGAAGGATGTGTTCAGGAGTACCTGGCTTTCAAGGAGGAGGTGGGTTGCATGCGTCTCGTACACCTTGGGCCCCATCCGCCTTCTCCTCACGTCCTTGTTAGGGTTGACACGGGTTTCTGTACACCACCAAGATATGACAAGGTCTCTTGCAGTGGCAGAAAGACCGGGCCTCTTCCGTTGCTCAGGCAACATGAAAATGGAAGATCCGCTGGACTGTAGACTTTGACGTCGTTGCACAGCTGCAGCAATACACTTTGGATTTGCTCCCAAAACCTTTGACAATGCTCGTACGCCCGCCACTTCACTACCAACCGCAGCCTCCAGCAAGGTCTTCTTTCTCACTAGTTTCTCCTTCGAACATGGATTTTTCAGTAGCCGCAACTCTTTCTTATACGACTCAAGAAAAGCGTGACTAGCTCTTACATCAGAGTTACTACGGTAACACTCCGGCGAGTGCCGGGCTATGTTTCTGTTCGACAACACCGATTCCAGTACAGATTGTCTGAAAGCAGGACCCTCCCGGCATTCACGAGTTCCCTGACAATGAAATCTGAAATGCGCGACGAATCCCGATGGACATCTAATGGATCAACATTCTCTTTAGCTAGAACCCTAGCCACCAACGCCAACTGAAGCGAATTCTCCTCAAGCTCCCTTCTTCTCGCTCTAGAACATCGTTGTCTCTATGTTGCGTTTTCCCTAACACGCGCAACATCCTCTTCATCTCTAGACATCCCCACGCCTGTTCCTTCACGTGATGCAGGCGGCCGATGCACACCCCTCCAACGATCTCTAGCCCAAGTAGTAATCATTTCTACAATGTACACATTACCAAAGTAAGCATCATAATGTACAAAGCATACCAATATACCTTGAACGACTTAAAGAAAGCTAAGCCACCCACATAATCCAGATAGGACTATACATTTATTCTAAATAACTGAAGTTTAGCTACCAATGCATTATATTCAAGTATATATATTGTATACATGGAGCAGAGACTTTGTTGCACATAGTACGCAGTAGTATTATAGTATATGTCCTATTAGGTTTAGCAAATCTATCAATTGTTAATCCCAGTGCCATGTGGTTATACCTAATACCTCAGTATTTCCAGATTTTATACTAGAGATACTTCGACTGTCTCTTCAAATGTAGTCCGCGTCGGTCTTATTGTCGATCATGTCCAAGGGTCCGAACCCTATCTTCATCGCCTTAAACACAAGTATGAGTTGGTATCGATATAAGATGACGGCTGCACTGGCAAGAGTTGCCATCCCAATCGCACCTGGTTCAGTCTGTACCAAAATACAGTCCACACTATATTAAGACATCCACAAATAAAAGTTTGAGTACCAAGAAATCATGTGAGACTTGCAAGTCAGCCACTCCAGAACTCAAATCAGTTGTACCTGCTCATGATTCGTTGCATCTTTTCCAACTCTGTCTGATGAAAATATACGTCGAATGAACCATTACATCGTACCCAGACTTTCTGGACCCGACCAATCAACTCACAAGCGGCTTGTATCTGTTCGGCACCAACTTCAGCACCTACATTGCTCAACCGGACCACTGAGGTCTGCTCGACCGGACCAGTGAGGTATTTTCAGCTCTCTCACGAGCATCTTTTCCCTACAATATAAGGCGGCACGAAGTTACTATTACCTGGAAAACCGACTGAGGAAGTTTCTGAAGATATTCTCACGCCTATACTATGAAAAAATCCACAAAAAGTGCAGGAGTTGGTACCTTAAACTTCACGTTGGCATTATAGTCCCCATGTTTCTCAGTATATGATATATCCGAACTATCACCTATGTTCTGTGTGGAGGAAATATCTACATTGATGTATGAAGGCTTTGGAGTGCTGGAACTCGGTTCTTTGCGTATGCAAATTCCTTTGATGTACACTTTATCCTTTCCTAGTGCCTTCTGAAGAGCCTCGGCAGTCTAAAAAAGCAATACAAACATCACATTAGATAAGATGCAAGTTTCTACTCTTCACTACAACTTTCAAAAATTGAATGAACTACAACACACAGACCTGCCTGAAAGTCCCCTCGTCCGAACCCTTTCTTCATTTCGATGACAGCCCGCATGTTCGAGCATGATGCCCTGCAACCAACACCCATTTCAAGAAGTATCGCGTGTTGCACAATCCCTTCTCACCGACAAGCCGCAACCTCCTTCAACCTGCATGTCATATGGATCTCACCATGAAACTGATTTCAAACCACTTTGATGTGCGTTGTAGACCCAACCTCTTATTTTCCATGAGCACATCACGTAGTGTTTAACGACGTCTTTACAGATGAGTAGACCTTCTAACTCAGAACAGACCCTAAACAAATAGCACCAAAATTACCTCAGAGTGTCGAAGGGTAGAAAACTTGATCACAATGCGACCGTCCCACTGATTGCTTTTTGTAGGTCACGTAAACATTCCTCGGCTTGGCGTCTGCAGAGTCATTGAGGAATGACAACCAAGCTACGCGTACTTCACACCCTAAACCGATGCCCACGTATAGTAGGCTTCTTTCTATTCGGACAACACGTACTGGAGCGCCATCTTCTCCCGCCCTAGAAGTCGATGTATCTGGGTCATACAACACAGCCAAGAGTAGAAAACGTGATTGTCGACAACAATCAGGCTTCACCGAAACTTCAACGACATTCAATAAGTGGAAGAAAATAGAGACTTACCTGGTACCTTTGTATGCGGTCATCGGTGTGTGATTTTCGTGGACTCGTTGCAGGGCTCTAATTTTTCCTTCAGGCGCATGTTGCATGGAGCATGCTCCAAGAAGTTACGCTAGCGCAGAGACAATCTTCACCACCTTTCGGCGCAGATACCATCTTTCGGCACACAGACCATCTTCACCACCGCCGCACACAGTCTACACCCAAGTAATGACGTTACGGCGGCCATACAACTCTGCAAAGTTAGAACGTCGTCCACATTAAAGTTCTGGATACCAGGTAGTTCAACAAACATTCACTGCCATTCGACTGACAGCGTTTCTGCATTTGAGGAGGGCACGTGTCGCGATCTAAGCTGCCCACTCCTTTCCCGTGTTTCAGTATATTACATACCGTAGGGTATGGAAAATATACCATATGTACAGTGAAGTATATTAAGAAACCCAAACCCCCGAAAACTTGATTTGACCCAAATTTATTGATAAAAAACTTTTTGTAGGATAAAATCATGTTCAAAGATGGATTACTGTACGATGTATGTGATTCGATAAAAAATCAAAGCAGGAAACAACAGTGATCCCTATTTTATGAGCCTTGAAAAAATAGCTAGTTTTTTTAGCAATAATAGTGAAAATAACTTGCCGATTTGGAATTTCCAATCAAAATATATGAAAACATTGTGGTGTGGATGTGTCTTACAAGTTTCAAAGTATTTTACTTCTTAGAACTCTCAAAATCAGTATATTTGTTGAATTTTGTATACCTGTGACAAGTATGTACATCTGAAAGATATACCTAGATTGGCCAAACCATTAGTCAAAATTAAACTCGCCTATGGTTTCCACCCTTTTATTCAAGTTACCTTCTACATTCCATCAGTAGAATTCAAAGGTTGGTCCCACATTTCCACTTTTGGGCAGTAGAAGGTTTGTGACTATTTCCAAACCCATTTGTGACACTATTTATATACCACCTTAGTGGACTTTCATCCAGGAGGGAGATTATATATCCATTATTTATTAATAAATAGCCATTGATTACTTCAAATACCCGTTATTTACTCTATATATCAAGAGTAGTATACCCCATAGTTTCATCAAAATTCTTAAATTTTTGTCCCAAAAAGTTCATCTCGGTATCACCTAATTTAATATTAATGAAACTACTATCCAAATTTTAATGAAAGGGCGCATCTAACCCCTAATGGTCCAAGGCATTTTCATACCAAAAACACTTCAAAACCTGCTTGTTCTAGTGCAATGAGTAACGAGGTAATTGAAACCTTTTATTTCTACATCTATCCGCAGGATCTAAATTAAGACTTATTCTTTAACGCCCTCACAACATTTCAAAAACTTTGAAAGATTATAGTGTTTGAGATAAAGAAATCCGTTCTTTTTCTTCCCTACTTTGAGTGGATCAACAGACTTTGACTACAGTTTGTGTCAAATTTTTGCACTACACAAGATCTAAAAACAATATCATCATGTTAATCATGATGTTGTTTCTTTGTACACCAAGTTTTAGAGGTAGAGAATGGGTGTAGCGTATTTATAACAAATGTGCAAGGAGTGGAGGTTCAAAAATTGCCAGTTCACGTTATATTTTTTTGTGAACTAAATATGTTTTAGAATGATAATCCGAATGGTGAATAAGAAGGGTTACACCACATCTTGTAGTAGAAAAATAAAATGTAAGAAATATGAAGATCTCTAAGTTTTGTAGGGAAAGGAAGAAGTGTTTTTGGTACCTTGCCTGGCAAAGTGTGACAATGTGCAAAAATGCTTGACTTAGATTATTATGCTATTTCCCACTTAAGACAAGAGATTTTGTTTTTGACAATATGAAAGAAAATAACATTATTTTCTAGTATTGAAAATATCACATTCAATAGATTGTCCAAATAAAAGTTTTTGGAATTGCCTGACGTGCTTGGTCTCCTCATATGAAATTCAAACCCTATAACTTTTTCATAAAATGTTATATTTAGAAAAAAATTGGACTCACACAAAGCTTTTAGCAATGTCCATCTACGGTAGAAATTTCAAAAAGGAATGTTATAAATTGATACCATAGGAACATGCCCAGACCTTCAAAAGTTCCCCGAGGGAACTCTTGGACCTTTAGGTATCAAATGACTGCTCCAAAAGGCACATTTGATGTATAAGTCACAATGTTCAAAAGACAAAGTGATTCCTCCAAAAAGTTTTGTTCTAAAGCATGTCACCTTGGAACAATCATATGAAAAATCTTTAGCACAGAACCAACGGATGTTCCGGACAAATACATGACAAGTTGTTATAGATATATATGTCATGTATATATACTAATGTCATGTAACTTGACATGTAACTTGTCATATATATATATATAAGTTGACAAGTTGACAAGTTACATGACAAGTTATATAACAACTTGTCATATATATATATATATATATATATATATATATATATATATATATATATATATATATATATATATATATATATATATACTAGTGGAACCTCCGTCACAACCAACGGGCCAAGGGAAATCTTGAGTTAAACAATTGTATGTAAATGAAAACTAAATTTTTTAGATTAGAAGTTGCATGGAGCGTATGGAGAAAAGAATGCCAACGCTTCGTAATCAAAAGAATTTGTGGTACCAACGTACAATTAATTTGGTGCCATTAGAGTTTCCCTGAAAGTACCATTAGAGTACCAAAGAGGCAAGCCAATATGGAAATGGTGCCAAATAGGTGAGATGTAAATACGGAAAGAAATGCTTGGCCATCAATGCTCTTGGGCCCTATCCCATGCAAGCTAAAGCTCCTCCATAGTACCCTAAGTTCTCAAAAAGTTGACTAATAGTTCCCTTACACCTTTCCCAAACCAAGTAACCATGTGTATGTGGTCCTCGTTACTAACATAAGGCCATAAGATCTAGGGTGACTATCGTGTATATTTTGGTGACTTTCAGAAAAACTCTATTATACAATCCATATGATGCATACAGATTGTGGAGAAGCATCATGAAAGTATTTATTATTTACTATATATCCATTACTTACTTTAGATATCCCATACATACCTCATTTATCCCGTAGTTTCATCCAAATAAAATCCTATATTTAGGCATCATTATTTTTGAATTGTATGTGTAGCACTTATTTTTTAATATTTGGGGGATAATAGTATATTAAAATGTAATAGTTTTTACATCATAAATAGATTTAAATAAAAGGGCATGTCGTGCACAAACACATTGTGCAAAGATAACATTGTGCCAACAGGTGAGAGCGTACAATTAGAGACAAATCTAGAGCAACGGTGACTAAACCATCACTGTTGCCTCCGAAACAACAAAAACGATAGTTTATCACACAAAGTATCAACCACTCAACACCCTAGGTTAGGGAAAAAAAATACCTAGACCTCAACATTTAGTAATTGGTCTACAAGGACCCCTTTACTCGCCCCCTTTGCCGTGCTGAAGCCCCTTTCATATCAACGAGCTACACAATTGACATAAACTAGAGGAACGACCAATCATGGAAACCTCTTAAGTTTGAGAAATCAAGTTGATCTATAGAAAGGACACTAACGGACCATATAGACAAGGATAGGCCGGGTGCAATGAGAGCTCCATCGTTAATCGCCTCCAACGCTTTTTAATGGCTAGACCTTGTCTACATGATACTAGACTCTCAATGTGCTAAACATTGGGATACGACCTTGACCCACTAGTACTTCTAAAAGAGGTGAAATTATACACTCCAGATGCGATCCTGTAGAACACAAGTCACAAATGCCCATTGTGGCACCCTGTTTGGCACTACCACATAATCGACATTGCAATCCAGCAGAGATGTGAGAAGACCAAAGTGTATTGTGCCCTCAATGTGTGGCAAATGATAAGGTGCGCAATTGCGCGTATAATCATTCAATACCTTACTATCAAGACCCTCCAACAATAACACTCTTCAGTCCTTTACCGCACAAACTCGTAAGATCATCCCTCCTGCCATCACATCCAAGGTAGTGGAAGCTGCTTGTTACAAATACACATAGTCTCAGGAGTAAAACGCCGCACTTGCGGTCGGTAGCCTCCCCCTCGTATCGTAGCATAGCCCTACGTATCCCGATGTTGAGCAATGGAAAGATTCTTTAATGCCATATGCATCACCCGTTTGAACAAATCCGCCCGTTGCTCACACACTTCACCCACCTGTCTGGATTGTCCATATTAGCCAATACAGTGTGAGCATGAGCCTGAATGGCCTTTGATAACGCCGGATGCCTTCCAAACAACAAGAAATAAAGATAAAAACATGCCAAGGATGGTGCTTACTAAATTGGTAGCCCATGGCTATCCATGGTAATTGCAAGTCCGAATCCTGGTGATGTCCCTTTTTTAAACTACACTTCTGAAGCCCCCTCTTGACGGTTTGCATCATGCGCTCCGCCAATCTATCCGCTTCGGGGTGATCCCTAAAAGTAGCGCGGTGATCTATCATCGCTTTCTTACACAATGTTTGAAATTCACACAAGAACTCTTGTCCTTGGTCTGTAAGTACTTCTGCTAGAGCTCCAAAGCGATCCAGAACACAATCAAAGAAAGAGTAAGCGACTCTTTTACTAAATTTATCAGGAAAAGCTACTACTTTGAAAAATGTTCAATCATCACTAACACATACTTGTTTTGTCGAGGTGTCACTAACAATGGACCTGCAAAGTCCAAGCTCCACCTGTATCCCAGAATTGGTAATGGTTGCCATTGTGGCATCAAAGCGTTAAAAGACGCTCGCACACGATCACACACCATGCACCAAGCCACCAAAGCTTGAACTTGTGACTGCATTTCTCGCCACCAATAGTGAAGCCGGAGCAAGCTATAAGTCTGCTACACTCCAAATTGCTCGAGGTCTTCATGCATGTCCTTGATAAGCTTCACTCTCTCCAATGGAATCAACACTACCTTTCGGGTGCCATCTGGCTACACTCCCAAAAGGTGAGTTTTTTCCCACACAAATTGTTTAGCTCATTGTAAGATCCAATCTCTCTCCTTACCGGACCACTTAGACACCACCTCTCCATTCTTCAGAAAGTGCATCACGTTCAAGTCTTCACAAATGTCTTTGGCGCTCCTAGATTCTTCACCGCCATCTTCATCTACTGTGGCCACAATAGCTTTTCCGGTGTCATTTCCAGGCATTGCCAACATACTTAGAAAGGCCAAACAATGCTAACCTGGCAACAAATTGGCCTCATCCACACTGTACCACCTAGCGCCTGTAGCATCCGCTTGATTTGGAATTGGATTGCGGCTAAAGCTGTTGGCATCCATGTTCATCAATCCCGCTCTATACACCACCTTGAAGTCATACTCCATCAACATCAAGGCCGAGCCCGTTAGTTTCCCTATTAGTTTGTCAAACTCCATCAACCACTTTAAAGGTTGACAAACTGTAATTGACAGAAACTAGTTACTATACAGGTAACACCGAAAATGAGCAATTGCCCATAACGCGGCCAAGCATTCTCCTTCATACAAATTATACTGAGCCTTCGCGTTGTTGTTAGACCGAGTGGCGTACGCGATAACGAACTCCTTCCCGTTGTCATCCATTTGGGTCAACACTGCGCCGATTTCCAACGCCTTCCAATCCGTATGTAATTGGTATGTCTTTTATACTATCGGCATTCAAAGTAAAGGTGTTGATGCCAAGCGGTCCTTCAACTTGTAGAAGGCTGCCTCTTCCTCATCTCTCCATATCCAAGGTTGATCATTCCTTGTCAACATGGTCAATGGCTTGGCAATAGCACTGAAAGTCTTCACATACTTTCTACAGTAGTTACACAAGTGACAACTCCAAGAATGCACGTAGCCTACTAACATCCCTTGGTCTAGGGATAGACATTACTACTTCAATTTTGATGGCTACCACACCCAATCTACTTGGATATATCATGATTTGCCTCCTTCGGTTCCTTTGGAGCAGGATTCTCCTTCCTTGGTTGCTATTGAATGCCGGATGGAGAAAGCTCTTCTTCTTCCTTCCCATCATGCTTCCAAGTCCTTTCAATTGGCTAAATATGCCAATCTCTTCCATTTGGTGAGTTATGTGTTCCTCCATGAACATCTTCTTTACAACTTCCTCCAAATCCCTCTTATGGTGGGACAATCCTCTACTTTGAATCCAATCCTCCCTTCCATGGTGAGGATCCTCTGCTTTAGGGTTGCAAAAGATTTGCGGTACCCCACATGTTCCATGGATGAGGTTGTTGCAAGTCGTAGGGTCGGTATTCCTCCGGAAGACACTCAATCGTCATTAAATGCTTCTAAAGTAAACCGCTCCAAGTTTGTTCCCATAGAGACCTAATGTTTCCTTGCCTAGAACTATAGTCAATTCATATGTATACCGGTCTTAACTACTTTTACCTTATTCCTATGGGTTTAATTCGGGGAAAGCTATTTTGCGAGCGTAGAGTTGCGAGCGGAGAGCGGCGAGCCTTGGTTCGCGAGCCCAGAGCGCAAAAAGTAGAGAGTTTAAGGAAAAAAAGGTAAAGTTTATGGAAATTTAAAGTTAAAGTTAAAGGAAAAGTAAAAGTGAACATTTAGGGTAGGGTCCTATAGCCGTGAAAATTGGACTAGATCTAAGATTGAAGTGCTATTAAGATGTACTAAATTGCCACTAGAAGTGAAATTAGAGCAGGGACTAATCGATGAAATGGGTATTACTACCCTATGACCGTGGATGAATTGTGTTTTGATGGAAACAATTCTTTGCATAAATAGAGGAGAGAAAAGTTGGATTCCAAATACAATTTCAACTAGTCATTCATCAAGACTTATAAAAATCCAACGAGTAAGTGAGATTAAAAGAGGGAGACCCTAAATTTGAATTAAGTGGAAATTTTGATTGTGATTTTTGTCGACTGAGGAACTCCAACCATGTATGTGGAACTAATACTGGTATTTAAATAATTTTTCTAAGAAGAACTCAAGAAACAATATATCTTCAATGGACGTAGTGAGGGACCACATACTGGACTGCTATAGCAGATTTCCATATGAACTAATGTAGAGTGATTTTAAAGGTTGCTTGGTGGGGAAGAGCGTGTTTAGTAGTAGGAGAGTATTGGTAATATTTTCCATAGTGGATATTCTATCCGTTGTAGAGTTTGAATAGGATGAAGAGAAGAGCTTGAAATCAACGACTCTGAAACATTGCAGTGATGCAATGTAATCAAAATGACGACATCAAGTAAAAGCTACAGTGGCAATCTAAAGTCATCACTTCCTTCAATCAATGTCAATTTTGGCACTCTCTTTACTGAGGTGCTGATGGGCAATGCAACACCTTTGTGGGACCAATGAGAATGTGGCCACACTCTCCAGAGAGGTATTTTGTTCATTGGCAACAGCGACATGGATTTCAGGAACGAAGACAAAAGAATGAGTAAATTAAAATAAGTGCAAAGAGTGGGAAAATAAATTGAATTTGAAAGACAAAGTTGTTCAGATTCGGTACACAAACTTGAATACCAAACAATACTTCCATTATCTTCTTGATACTCGTAGGCTCAACAAAGATTGAAGCAGGATGTGACAAAATGAAGCAGGAAGCACATCTACTTTCTACTTCAATTCCATGTTATGAAAGAGAGAGGACTTTATCCATCATCTTTTAACGGTAGTCGGCCAGAGTAATGGCTCTAAGCAGTAACCGCAATAGTTAGGATAATGTGGACTAGATCAATGATATATGTGTCGACACCTAAATCATCTACCGCGAGGGTCTCATTATGAGCCGCCTATTTTGTTGTCATCTCAACAATAGCAACCTCAGCAAAGAGCTTCATGCTTGCTTCGGCCTTGGTAACCACAACCTTCAAATTCATAAAACCTTCAGCCTCCGTGGTTGTTTTTTCCTCCACCGTTGCTTTCTCTTTCTTTGCCTTCTCAGCTTCAGATCCCTTCTTTTGCGTTCCTCTTGTCCGCTTTGTAGGCGCCGCAACATCTAGCGGTTTAACCATAATCTCAGTGCCAACTTAATCGGGCTAGATGCCATTTCTGAGTTTGATGTCAAGGATAGGGGCTTGGTCATTAGGGAGTCGAAGTATCACCCGCATTTATGCTAGTGCAGATGGGCCCACTTTTTGGGATGTTTTCAGCTAGAATACACTTGTTGCCATCACGATCTAGATAACTTTCAAAGTATGCACGCATCTTTAACGCCGCCTTCCTTGTATACAAGATGTAGAAAAGTATTTGTATAAGACCTAGGTCATGGCCTATGAAAGTCCGACGCCCAACTCTACAATGCGGTTCTTATGCACACCCTTCACATCCAACTTGTCCACAACCACCAAATTCCATAGCTAAATGTGCATCTACTCTACGTGATCCTAAATCAATAGAATGAGACACTCTCTAAAAGCCTGAATGATGAAAGTCAATCGCCTCTCTAAGTTTAAATAATGTAGAATCAAATAAGACCACCACCTCAATTGAAAGCTGCAGAAGCATCTCTAGTGAGATCATATGAACTAGTTTAGAATCAAGATTATTCAAGGTATTGAAACAAACATGTGCTTACCTTTTTTACTTCATCAGCTATCTAAGAAAAGAATGGTCTGCAAGTTTTTCCATTGGAAATTTCAGTAAAACACGCAAAGAAGCTAGTTTATTCTCGCACTCCAGCCACTTCAGCTTTCTAGCAGCGTCCATTGCAGAGGTTGAGGGATAAATCAAAAAAATTTAAGACATATTTGGATAATCTTTCAGACTGTGATTATGTAGCCTGATTTGTTCAAGGGATTGTGGAGTATACTTAGGGTCCGCAATGGGCAGCAGCTTCTTCAACATAGATGTCATTTTTTTCATTTTCATCACAACTTTGCTGACTATATTGTGGAGTTTCTCCGTTGTCCACTCAATTGACTTATCTAGAAAATTGCTCTTGAAACGTCCGAGTTGCAATGGAACGACATTATCAAACTGTTTCTGAATTAAAAAAATACGATTGCATGAGCAAAGAATGCAATGAAGGATAGGTGAGAGTGCACTAATGTTCTAAACTACGATAATAGCACGTCACGATATGGAGGCAATCAATATCGGTAGACCCCAGATAGAGACTTGGAATATGCCTTACGGTCTCCGCTTGACGGCAACCGCTTAGCTACGAGAATCTCTTAGACTGTAGTTTACTTAAACTAGCAATTGGTAATATCAGCTACTTACAAAAGGAAGGTTGAATTTGAATGTCCGCTTGGAAGTTTGCTACTTCAGCAACCCATGGAGACAATCATATCTTTCTAAACAACCCTCTTATTTTTATTAGAGAACTTTAAAGAAGATGTCAACATCTACACCTATGTAGATGCCAGTTCTAAGGTTTTAAAAAGGAACCTCTGAAGGAACTGCCAACATTGGCACCCTTCTAGATGGCCTCTTCAATTTTCATTAAAGTAACCTCTAAAAGTAGAGCCGACATTGGTGCCTTTTAAGAGGTCCTTTTATATGTATATTAGAGGAACCTCCAAAAGGGCAGCCAACATTGGCGCCTTCATAAAAGACCCCTTAAATGTATATTCAGGAACCTTTAAAAGGATTGCCGACATCTTCCCTCTCCAAGAGGACCCCCTAAATATATATCAAGTGAACCTCCAACATGGCAGCCGACATCGGCGCCCCTCATGAGAATCCCATCAATATAAATTAACGGAACCTCCAAAAGAGCTGTTGATATTAGCGCTCTTTTAAAGAGCCCCGTAAATGTATATTAAGGGAACCTCCAAAATGGCTGTTGATATTAGCATTTTTCTAAAGGACCCCGTAAATGTATATTAAGGGAACCAAAAAAAGGGTAGCCGACATCGGCGCCCTTCTAGAAGATCCTTTAAATTTATGTTAAGGGAACCTCTGAAAAGGCAACCGACATTGGCGATCCTCTTCAATGAATACTAAGGAAATCTCTAAAAGAACAGCCGACATCGGCTGCCTCTAGAAGACCTGTTAAATATATACCAAGGAAATTTCTAATAGGGCAGCCAACATCGGCTGCCTCTAGAAGACCTCTTAAATATATATCAAGGATGATGATAAAGAACACCGGTCCCGGAAGGACCGGCATGAATAAAGTGTCTATTCGCACCACCACTAAGACCATGCCCACCAGGCAAGGAATTAATATACCAAGGAAATCTCTAAGAGGGCAGCCGACATCGGCTGCCTCTAGAGGACCTCTTAAATGTATACCATGGAAATCTCTAAAAAGGCAGCCGACATCGGCTGCCTCTAGAGGACCTCTTAAATGTATACCAAGGAAATCTCTAAAAGGGCAGCCGACATCGGCTGCCTCTAGAATGTGCAACACGCTCTGGAAAATTTGAAGATATTTCCAAAATGGTATTACAATTTATTATTGGACATTGTACGGATGAGTTATCAATGGATGAAGTTTTGAATCTCATAACTTCATCCGCAAATAACTCATTCGTACAATGTCCAATAATAAAGTGTAGTACCATTTTGGAAATATCTTCAAATTTTCAAGAGCGTGTTGCACATTCTAGAGGCAGCCGATGTCGGCTGCCCTTTTGGAGGTTCCCTTATTATTCATTGAAGGGGTCTTGTAGAAGGGTGCCAATGTCGGCTACCCTTTTGGAGGTTTCCATAATATACATTTAAGGGGTCCTCTAAGAAGTCGCCGATGTTGGTTGCCCTATTGGAGATTCCCTTCATATACATTTTAAAGGTCCTCTTTGTGGGCGCCGCTGTCGGCTGCTCTTTTAGAGGTTTCCTTGATATACATTTAAGGGGGTCTTTTGAAGGGCACCAATGTTGTCTGCCTTATTGGAGGTTTGCTTGATAAAAACTGGACGGGCTCTCTAAAGGGATGCCATTATTGATAGCTTTTTTCGAGGATTGCTCCAAATATTTGGACGGGGGGCTTTTGGAGGGATGCCAATGTTGGCATCTCTTGTGGAGGTTCCCTTAATAAATATTTGAAGGGCCTTGCAATATAGTTTTGTTGTTGGTACCATTTTTAAAGATGTTTTTTTAAACATTGGAGGAAGATTTCTTTTTAGAGGTACCGATGTTGGCATCTATTTTGAAGATTCTCTTTCTAAACGTTGAAGGGGTCACCTAAAGAGGTACCAATGTCGAGATTCCTTTCATTAATAAACATTAAAAATCATGTAATGGGATTTTGATATTAGCGCCTCTTGTAGAGGTTCCGCTTTTAATATTGGACAAGTGCTCTGGAGCAATATCGATGTCGGCACCTTTTATGTAGGTTTCTTTTTTAAATAGTGTAAGGCCCTTTATAGGATTGTCCATGTGGCCATCCGCTTTGAAGGTTTCATTTTTAAACATTGAAAGGGCTCCTTAGAGGAATGTTCATGTTAGTACCCTTTAGAAAGTTCCTTTTTCAAATATATGAAGGGCCTTCAAGAAAAGTATCAATATTAGAGACTTCTTCTAGAGATTCCTTCTACAATTAAAGAAGTCTATCTTCTAATAACGTCAAAATGTTGTGCTCGTCAACATCGATAACACAATCTATTCTTTTAATGATTTTTCCTTTTTGTTCTACGATGACGCACTGCCAACATCGGTAGCGCATTTTTTAATTATATTTTTCTGTTTTTTTCCATGATTTTTTGGAAGTTTTTATTTCGTTGAATTTTTCCCTATCCTGATTATAAGCCGCCGATATCGGCTGCCTCTTCATAGTGTCACTACAAATGTCTTTTGCTTTGCCAATTGAACGTACGCGGCATCGGCAACGTTCTTGCTTGTAGTGTCCACTCTATCAATTGCCAATATCAATGCTTTCAAAAAATATTCCTTAGCATTTATTGGGTAGTATAATATTTCCATGGAAGCTTGTTGTGATGCCGACGTCGACTGCGTTTACGAGTCTGGCAGGATATATCATATAACATTCATCGTTGATGGCAACAAATGGTTTTGTTTGGTTCCAATTCTTAAGTATGGCCGACATTAGTCACGTTCTACGACATCTTCCCCTATACTTATGTAGTAACTTTCACTCTTTGTTTGCACTTCCAACTTCACCTGCCAAGTCATTGCTAATAAAACTTCTTCATGGCAAGTTCTGTTTGATATTAAGATGGCGGAAATGTTGTCATGTAATTTGACATAGACGGTTCACAACAAATGAGTGCAATAGTCCGGCAAAAAAAAAGACGATTTGTATGTCGCCATTGTAGATGACACGGTGTGCATTCATGCAGGTTATTGTCTATTATCAATTTATCAAGAGTGGGAAGCTGAGAGCTGGTCTTGACAAAAAAGAACTGCGACTTTGTAGTCTCTATCGTACCGTTCAGCACATTAGAAATGCGAAGGTTCTTTGTGTCGCTCTTGCTACAATGCCTAGTGCCGACAAATCCTGCATATGAGATCCTTACTTGGAAAGTAAAGAAGAATCTGTCTCCCTGAATCGAAAAGCAAAACTTCCTCTGTGTTCTCAATTTGACTTTCATTGCTTAGATAAGATCCGTTTCTTTCATCCACGACTTAGAAGATGACATAATGATATGAAATTTACTGATCTTATAGTTGATGACTTTGAAATGCCCTTCGAATGCAGACATCTACCAATCGAGTTTGATTTGTACTATGCAATACGTTAAATCTATTTAAGAGATTGATTGTGACAAGGAGCAAGGGCACATCGCAAGACTTTCCAAGACCTAAGAAAAAGCTTGCATTGCCATGTAGGGCAAGAAATATTGTGTAGCAAAGATTGTGTAGAATAGGCTACCTACAACTGCTCTAACTTATATTGACCTCATGGAAATTTATAAGAAGAGCAGACTGGAGAAGATGCAATTTTTCTTCTACAAAGACAATAATTATCGATGTGTCCACAATCCTCAACGACCGTGAGTGGTTTCAAAACCCCATGTCCCAGACGTCTGGCCGGTGAAGATGAGCACTAACCTTAGCAGGTCCAAAATACTTCCTCTCGAGTACGGTGGCTTGAGACTTGCCAAGTTTGTAGAGATTTATCCTCAAAAGCTATTCGGCAAAAAGGCATTTCAGTGAATCTCGCGTACTATCCTCCTCATTCCAATCCTTCGGACCACTCTACCAAGAAATTTGGAAAGAACATCCGCATGAATCCTAAAGCTCCGACTACTAAACACCATAACAATTTTGCCTTTGCACTATCAATAGCTGCGAAGATCTATGATATCCTTATCGTACCGCTTGCAACTCTTGGTTGCATTATTACTTTACAATCCAATAGCATTTCAAAGGTTTCACGCTATGTGTTGACAATGGGCCAATTCTTGTCTATAATTTGCAGATATGACAAAAAAGTCACTTGGCAAGCGCGGTGTGTGGACCTACTTCAAGCACCTCTACTACATCTTTACAATAGTATATGGATTTGACTAGGACCTAGATGTCTTCATGCATACTCCTAGTTTCACATGGAATGAGATTAAATGATTCCTTTAGATTTTGCTTCTAAAACACTACAGTGCTTAAAATATAGGGTACTATTTTCTTTCAATTCTACAAAAATTGCGGTAAGACAAAAAATGCCACTTCAATATTTCATTCATGAGAAATTTCTTGTATACCACATGAGAATGACGAGATGGATGTTTATTGCACATGTATTCTACACTTGTAGAATTTTTTTGGTCTCCCTACACCTCTATGCATTCCTTTGACCCTAGTTGTCCCTTTCACAAACATCATATCCTAACTTGATCTCCATCAAAATTCCCCTAAATCATATTTCTATCCTAAACTAACATTTTCCATCTCTAAACCGTTACTTTCTCACTCTCCTTGTTTATCACCATTTTCCCATATGAACTCCCTTATCGATACGACTAATAGTCCCTCCATAACAATTCTTTTCACCATCATTTTTTTTTATCCACCTCAGGTGTGTTCGTGCTACCAACTTTCTATTTGCTCTCTCACTATTCGCCCATTTATTGTTACTTCTCTCTTATCTTTCTAACCTCCAAAAGCATATATTTTCATCATTTGATAAAATTATCACCACGGTCATAGGCCTTCTTCATGATGACTTGCAATTTTTTCCTCTTGAAGTCTTTTTATTGTCAAAAACTATTTTGGCTTGCCCAATGTTTCAGCCACCTACTCAACGGTAATAGGGCCAGTGATATAATTAATTTAGTGTTTTTTTCCCAAAATAATCTAGTAAACTTTTACTTTTTCTTCAAAATTCTCTACTTTTTGTGTTTTAGGCTCGCGAACCAAGGCTCGCCGCTCTCCGCTCGCATGTCTACGCTCGCAAAATAGCCTCGTCCGGTTTAATTCCTTCCGGATTCATCTGCAAGTCCTGAGTAGGCTAGAGTGCACCCTATTATTATCTTACATCATTCCATGGAGATTGGTTTTAAGCTCTGTACTCCTTAGAGAGGCTTCTGAATTGTTTAAACGAGTGGCCAGAAGGCCACTGATCCTTTTCTTTCTAGTGGCTAGATACCCCACTATTCGGTAGTTCGAGTGTCCGTACGTCCACTATCCCATGACTTTAAGTGGCTGAACATCCATTATTCTACTGTCTAATCGGTGTACAATGTTGTATCCGGATCTTTGCTCTCACATCATCCGGATGGCCCTCCAGACGCGGTCACACAAAGTTCAATCCGTCTACAACGACATCCTCTTGGTCCAAATCAACTCTCTCTTCCTCCCAACTCCATAATTCTCCTAGGACTTCCTATTGGACGTGTAGAATGGGCTTTAGATCCCAATCGTAGGGGCAGACTCCGACTGCAACCGGAATCCGATTAATTGAGATTTCTGTCTCTTAAGGAATACCACGCCCACCTCTACAATACTTTCCCACCCCTATGGCTACTTCCGGACCCAGGAAAGTAGCAGGCCTCATCCTATGCTCGTCCTCAATGCCTCCAGGCGCTCTCTCAATCTACATCCAATCGGCCGTCTCGGGCTGTACTACTGGAGTTAAACAAAAAAGTTAAGAGGAAGATCTGCACTTTGAAAATGGGCCCTGCCCTTGCTTCAAACTCACACCACTCAATCAAGGTTTACAACATCAAGTGCTACGAGTTCAACACAAAAACATAGAATAGAAAAAAGGTCGGCCATCACTAAGACAAATCCGGTAAGTACAAGTTAACTTCCAAATATAGAACTTGGAAGCTTCTAATTCCTAATTCTAACCGAAGCTAAGAAGATTCCCCTCCAAGGCGGAGTCTTCTAGAAAATCTTATCCTAAAAGATCCGTGAAATCCGGAAAAGTCACGTATCTGATCCTCAGATCCTAAAATCACGGAAAAGGTTCCGCACTTCAGAATTCCTACTTTATGCTACAAAAATTGGCGGTTCATTCCGTCCATAGCTGGGTGCAATGGTGAGCCCCATCGTTAATCGTTGTTCCGACTAGAATTACAGCCAAAAATCCTAAGTCTAAAGACTATTCTAAGAAGTGGTATCCGGTGCCTTATTTTTCCCGCTTCTACGCGTAGGAGAAACCTCAATTGGTACCCACTGCTTATCCTTGCCTTTCTTCAACGTGGACGGAGGAAGATCCACCTTCTGAGCTGCCGGTTTGGAAGTGGGAGAAGTCTTTGCCACCGGAGTTCTGGAAACCGGAGGCAGAGGTTGCATTTCCGGCGCACTTTCCTCCCTTGGTGTGGACCGAAGCTCCTGCTCGGCACTTTGTACGACCTCCTTGATCAAGTCTTTGTAGCTGCTCGAAGGACTTTCGAGTCCATGTGCCAAACGTCTGGATACTGACTTAGGTGGTGTCTGGAAATCCGTCTCCTCCGGAGAGTTAGGTAGTCGCATTGCCGGAGGTGTCAGCAGTTCCGGGAGACAATTCAATAATTCTTCGGTGCTGAGGTTGGAAAATGCCATCCCTTCCGCAGATGCCCTTGGTGAAGGCGTATCGAGGTCCTCCGGATTCAAGGAGGTTCCACTTGCTGTAGCCGGATCCGATTGTGGTGGTTCCAGAGGTGCCGTGGTCTGGGCAGGAGTCATGAAGTCATCCGGTACTTGGGCCGCCTTGTCCTCCAGACTAACCTGGGGGATATTGGCCACCAATAATTACATCTGACTCCAAGTGTGACCCATCATCTCTGTCTGGTCAAAGAGGAACCGAAAGATGTTTGTTTGGTTCAACTTCTTCTCCTTCTCTACTAGCTCGGTGAAGAGCTGACTCCGGATAACAATGTCCACCGGAAAGTCTAGAGCTTTCCGGACATCCGTCAAGGCGGCGGCAAATGCATTGGCCCTTGCCTCGACCTGATTCTGGGCCTCCGCCGCGTTTGTTGCCTCCTACCGTAAGTCCACCACCTGTTTCTCCAACATGTTGTTAGCTTGGTACAGATTGGAGGTCTGTAGATGCAGCGCCTTCAATGAAATCTCTTTGCTCCGGAGTTCCTCTACCCGGACGATGACATCCTCGACCTGGATGACACCCAGGCTTTTGAAGACCTGCTCCACCCCCTTCTTCATTGCTTCGTTGAGGGTCTGGAGGACTTTCACCCTCCAGAGTAACCCGTCTAGAATTTGGTCGATTTCAACCACTTGGTCTCCGGACCCCTCTGAGTCGAGCTTTCGCTTCTTCCGGCTGGCGATTTCTGACAGTCCGGCCCCATTTGAACTGGACGGTCCAGCTGAATGACTGGTCTCCGTCCTCTCCGGCTCCGGATCCTTGTTCCGTGCCCTCTTTTGGGTTTGCCATTCGTCACCCGGAGTTTCTGCCACTGGCGCTTCCGGCGCTGGTCCAGCTTCCTCCGTTTTCACACCCCCATACTTTTGGAAGCTCATAACTTTGTCGTACACCTTCTGCTCCGGTTGAATGAGTTGTTGTTGGTGGCAATATAGTTGCGCCACATAGGAGGCTAGCGGCGTTTCGGACTTTTCACCTTCTGGAGGTTTGCCACCAGCCAGTTGATCATTTCACTCATAAGAATGGCCCAATCAACCGTAATCTTACCCCGGAGCGCTCCAAGAAATGTGCAGGCCCACTTGGACACTATATGCTTCGGCTTTTTAGGATGGAAAATCGGGTTGAGAAACCCGAGCACGAGCTTAGCATCCGCGTGTTTGAGGTCTAGGAGATTGAACCCGTCCTTTGGGTCGGCCTTCGCTTCAAACTCCTCCGCCAAGAACTCATCCCTCCGTTCCACCACCTTGGTTTGTCCTGCTCGGAAGTCATAGGCTTGCGTCCATTCCGGTACTCCACATAGCTCGTGGTGTCCCCGCAACATCCCGTCGTACTTGGGGTCCGGAGTTCCTATAAACTCCTGGACAAAAGTGTCGTTTCTAATTCCGCAGGCGACGTCCACGAATCCGGCACAGCCCATGTCCTATAGACAAGCCCTCAAAATGCTGACTTTGTCTTGGTCTTCAAGGATATCCGGCAGTACCTTTGTCAAGGGGGAAGAACGATGGCCAACACCTCGCCCTGCTTTCCTCTTCCGTCCTTGTTCGTCTTCTTCTTTTGGGCCATGGCGCCCGTCTTCATTTGCTCTACTGACGATCCTCACAGTCACTCAAAGTCACCCCTGCACGCATCGTCCACACAAGAACTCTCCCTAACAGACACTCGTCCATTCTAACCATTTTTGCTATTAAACCCTAACAGACAACAGTTGGAGGGAGAAGGAGAGAGAGAGAGAGCGAAGGAACAAAAAGAAGTGTTGGAGGAAAAAAAAGAATTTCCTCGCGTCGCGTCCTTTCATAGGTGACAATTAAGCCGGCTTCCGGAATCTGTACGGTCGATAGTGACAGCTCTGGATTTTAGATTTTCCCGGAGTTCCGGCAAACTAATCCGGACATTTGTTTAACAGTTTAGGATCCATTAAGGATTTTGGACGGGTTCAAGAGTCTTTATTCCGACATCCTGACTTTAGGTTCTATTCTAGTCTAGACTATAATACTTATCTAATTATTTTTTTTCTTTTTCCGGATTTTTAAGGTTAACTCTGAAACGTGGTGGGAAACGACTTCCATATTACCACCGCCAAAGGTGCTTGGTCGTCATGATAAATGCGCCAAGGTGCATTGTGAGGATCTAAAATATCACTCGCATAGACATCCGGGCGCTTAATACGATCTATGGTGGACTATAGCAACTCTTGAGGTGCGATAATCGTCCACCTCAATAGCAGGCAATGTGCTCGCGATTTCACCGCAACCGCATCCAACAACACTGGCAAATCCAGAGTCTGGCGTATGCGGTGTATGCCCTCCAAAGTCCTTGACCTGGAGCTACTCACCATCGGTATATTCTCCACGATGTAATCTTGTCGCTTCTGAGATGTTTGAAGCAAATACAGTATGCGGATCATATCATGAAATTGGGAAGAACAAATATCTTTCAACCCGTTCTGATGTCCAACCATGTACATACCGTGACATGGTCAACTCGCAATGACAAGGTCCACATAGCCAGCAAGAATGAATGTCCTGTGCTAAAAGTAAGGCAATATCACCAACAAAGGTGGAAAAAGTAGTCTTGATTGCACTAGTGGCCAATAAGTCCAAAAATTGTGTCCTTAATTGCCATGAATGCCGCTTGGCCACATGCCTTGTTGCTTCATCGACATCTATGTAGATGCAGTGTTTGACTTTGATCCGCACTTTTAGCAACCACTTTCAATCCCTCCAAATAACTCCAACAAGAAAATACCATCCTCTGGTGCCTTCCAATGAATCATAGATGTGTCTAAACGTGGTCCTAAATCTTGGTCCCCTATAGATTCCTCTTGCACTTGTGGGAGCATTGAATGCTGCCAAGCATCTTTGATTCTTGCTCAACATCCTTTTTAAGTTGAGTCGTGGTGCTCCACGCTGCTTCAATTCCAAGTTGATACCTCTCTATGTCTCCACCACTCGTGTCACCCCATCACCTTCATTCAAACCACAAGTTTCTAAGAGTGAAAGGAGGTGTCTTGATCTTAGAAAGAATTATATCATTCCTTTCTAGAGGGCACCATCATTAAATCTCCCGACCAGTCAATGAATTCTTGGTGGAATTTGGAAATCCAAGCCAAAAAAATGCTCATTGACCTATTCCTCTTGTTGAAATTGATAAGAAGTAAAGTTCCCGAGCCAAGCAAGGAAAGGGTGAGCTCGTCATCCTCTGAAAGCTAACGCTCTAAACTGCGCGGAAAGGATGAACTCGTCATCCTATAAATGCACTTTTCAGGACTAGCTACGCGAGAAAGATGACTCGTCATCCTTCAAACACGTTTTAAAGCTAGCCACACTGGAAAGATGACTTATCATCCTTCAAACACGTTTTTAATTGGCAAGAATTTTCTTTTCCAAAGGATCCAACTCAACTACGGGGAAGTTAGTGAGCATCACAAACATGCCATGCATCACAAGTATAGACTAGTCTTCCAAGTAACCAACAACCCCCTATTCAAATGGCTTTGAATACTTTACCTTGTTGAAGTTGTCCCGGACCTCTAGATAGCTAAAATCTACCATTGGATAAGTATTGAGAAAATCCTAAATCCAATCTATGCTTTAAAATGCCACATGCAAGAAAAAGTGCACCTCATAGGAGACAACGGCAATGCTTCCTCACAAGAAGTGGACATTGAACTGAGAGTCGCCGACTACACAACACCGAACACAAAGGAGTCCAATTCACAGGTCTTGAATCAATAATCCCTCGGCTCCCAACTTGTATCTGTGTCGTCCCTCCTGATCTCTTACTCTCATCACCTCGCACTTGATGTTGCACGCACAGTATAAGAAAACCATGTTTTTGGTGTTGTCAAGGTTATTACGTCTCGTGTTTTCTGTGACGTTAGGCGTTGGTCAAAAAATCCTACAGTACCTCAAATTTAGTTTGACGTTGCATCAAATGTATTCCTGCTAAAGATGAAACGCGCTGATGTCATTGTAGACAGACACGTTTTTGGTGATGTAAAAAAAACATGGTCACGTCAGAGTGTAACGTCATAGAAAACGCGGGATGTCCACGTCCGCCACTGCTTTTATTTTCACTGTAGCATGACTGCAAACCGCTGCCCGGAAGCAAAAATTCAAAAAATGGGTAGCTCGTCTATATAGGTACGCAAAAACTTTGTAAGCATCGGCGCACAAACACATCCAGAGACCTCCGCCATCACCATCACAATGTGCACCAATTCCTCTCCTCCACCTTCTCTCTAAACGTACGCACTTCTTCTTTTTCATCCTCGTCACAAAATTGGAGTTGGGTTTTGAGTAGAGAGGGCGCAATCAAAGATTGGAGATGGGCTTTGGCAAGAATAGGCACGATCGCTAGGGTTTTCAAAGTTTTGCGATCTTCCGTCCTTCATTGCTGAAATTCTCATTAAATTTGAGGTGGATTTTCTTGAATTTTGTATGGGCACCTTCTGACGTTTTAGTTATGAAATCTAGAGATTGTTTGGTTTGTATGTAGAGTCATGGCCGTCGCCAAGGACAACATCCGCCTCATCAAGCGCTACTAGAAGCCTGATTGCGGAGGTACAAAACAAACCAACGTCCCATAGTCACGCCCAACAACTCCACATGCTCCGTGTTGTAGTAGGGTTTAAAGTTCTAGAATTAGGGTTTGGATTTTTTGATGGATTCTGTGGTTGGTTGTGTGCATGTAGAGCTCTTGAAGGTGGCAATTAGGAGGGCACCATGGTTCAACAGAATCTTTGTGGAGCTCATCTTCATCTCCATCAACGACATCATTGTCGGCACTATGTAGTAGGAGGTGATGCCTGGTGGATGTGGAGTCGATTTTGAGCACTAGAAAATAGTTTTGTTGGAAAGTATATGATGTTTGCATGTTGGTTTGGAGGAGAATTTGCTGAGAAGAGTGTACACAAGTCTGTACAGAGCGAGACCATTTCCAACGGAGAGGGTTTGTTCTTATGATTTTTTATTTTGTAACATTGTATCCGTTTGAATTGACGTCTCGAGAAACATGGAGGTAGACACGCTGTTGTTCAGTTTGACATCAAGTGAAACGTAAGTCGTAAGCCCTAATCCCAAAGCTTTGTACTTGATATTTGCAGTTTGTAGGATTTGTTTGGTGATTTGAGAAGACAGTAGAGGCTTTATCTAACTCGCTGTTGGCAATCTCTCTCTCTTATGCCACCTAAGTCACTTGATCTCAATCTTCTTAATGAATGTCTTGTATGACTTTTTAGTAAAATGCTCGTCATAAATTCTAATTTATATTTCGTCTAAAATTAAAGTGCATCAGTTAGTTCAGTTTGACTCAAAAGATCTCAACCCGTCTGGCAACAAAAGGAGGACCAGAGTCTTTGACATGACAACCTCCTGTCAATCTTGACGTCTTTTTTGACGTCATAGATGGTTGTTTGTAATGTTAATGAGGACGGGGGCAGTACCTCTAATTCACCTTACAAGTGACTATGGTTTCTAAATGCGTTCATTTTCACAAGCAAGTTTTTTTCTTAGCATGTGTCGATGCTAGATGTTGTGTTTCCATGTAATAGGAAAAAATCAATCCATTGAGCTCTGGAATTGATGCAAGTGTGTACTCTAATATGTCATCCTAGTGAACTCTTACAAGAAGTGATTGAAACACCAGGTGAGCCATCAAGCCGCTCACGACGTGCTGTGAAGACCTCACAAGCTACAAAGGCAACAAAACAAACAGCTAAGGCAGCAAGAAGTAAAGGCCCAACACCAAAGCCAAATAGTCTATCCAAACCTCCGCAAGTTGTGTCAAAGGTGACTAAGAAGTATTTAACTTTTTATATTGCATTAGATGAGATACATTTTGTATGTCATACTCAATTAGTAGACCACAGAGATGTATAGGATGCTTTGTGATGCTGCAGGCGATGAATGTAGCAACGGTGTTCCAATGTTGACCACCATCCATGTTACCGGATATGTGAAGCCACGTTGATGGCATGTTCATCTCTCACATTAGAGCTGACAGTGTTGCTCGTCTCCACTGACATTGTCACACGTTCCTCCCACATTAAAGAGAACATTACATAGAATAGCAGTTTCTTAAATGCATGTTTAGAAAAACGCCCGCAAAAACAAGGGGATGTTCAAGTGAATATGAGCTCTAGCATGACAAATGTCAATGACAACATATTGGCAAAACGTGCAAACTTCAGGATTGATGCCATGAACAACACAAGCATGTGATAACAAACGTCAAAAGTAACAGCCCTGTGTGGACCACTTATGCCTTAAAACCATGACGTTAGCTGACGTGGGCTGTCCACGTTAGAAATTGGGGAGTCCAAGTCAGCAAATATTTAATTCCACGTCACTGCCTGTTCAAAATGGAGTTGGATGAAAAAAATTCCTGCGGGGCGCTACCCAAAGGAAAAAATTGCTGATGTGGACATGGGCCCCCCTCCACGTGGAGCCCTTTCCAAAACTTTTTAGGCTACGTTCATTTGGATGTCAAGAGATTGACAACCATGTTACGACAAATTTTTGGACGATTTTGGCCCGTTCATGAAGACAGATTTTAGGTGACATCAATTGACGTAACATCATGTTCTTTTTTACGTTCATGTATGTTTTGCAACGCGTTACAAAAAACACGGATTTCTTATAGTAGCAACCAGCACCTCAACACCCTTCTCGGCTGCCACCGTGTGCTCTTGCCATACCACCTCTTCCTACAATCTTCACGTTGTTTGGGAGGATGGCGATTGCAAATCCGAGCTCTGAAAAGCCAGAACTCCAGCTTGGATTGTGCCAGAGATGGCGCTCTACGTGAGTGGCACGCCAGGTGAGAGAACAAGTTGTGTTGCCTTGAGCAACGTCTCAAGTTTGTGGTCACCAAGCTCTGTATGCGCACGTTTGAGATTGCATCCCTCAAGAGTTGCATTATTTTCAAGCTCAGACTATGGCATCTGTTGTTGTTGCAAGTCCTAGAGTCAGTATTCCTTCAAAATGCATATAATTTTTATTAAATGCTTCCAAAGTAAACCGCTCCGGTTTTGTTCCTACAAACACCTATTGTTTCTTATAGAATATACTATTAAAACTAAACCTACCAAACACTCCTCCATTGGTCACTCTTTCTATTCATTCTTTTACTAAAAATTTGGATCCTTCCGGATTCCAATTTTCTTTCAATAGATTTTGGAATTAAACTTCTAGATACCTCAAGATGGAGTTTTATTTATCTCTATTCCTCTACAGAGAGTCTTCCGGAATTTTTAAACGAGCGGCCAGAAGGCCAGTGGTCCTATAAAGTAAAGTGGCCGGATGCCCCACTATCTCGTGACTTATAGTGGCTAGACACCCACTCTTCCTACTTTTCTAACCGGTGAACAATTGTTGTTGCTGGACTTATACTCTCACATCATCCGGATGGCTGTTCGGATGCGGTCACACAGAGATAAATCCGGACTACAACAACATTCCGGACGTTATTGTCTTAGTTCTATTGAGTAAGTTTCACAAGTTCTACAGAGAGCTCCTTCTAGACATGCACATCAAGCTTTTTCTCAGTCGTGGGGGTAAACTCCGGCCTCAATCAGAATTCGGGCTCACACAAAACCTCCGTGCCCTAGAGACTACGAGGCTCACCTCTGCAATACTTCTCTTCCCATCCTGGCTACTTCCGGACCCTGGAGAGTATCAGGCCTTCCCGTCACCTCGTCTCTAGCTCTCCTGGGTGCTCTCCCATTTTGAGTCCCAACCAGCTATCTCTAATGCAACCTCTTTAGTGAAACTTATCAAGAAAGAACAACAACACGGTACTCACCGCAATGAATCCGTCCCTTGCAATAGCTCCTCAATACCTCAATGATATCAAGAAGAATAACATATAAGAGGAAATTGCAAGCTTCAGCCAGGAAAACTAGATGATGAGTTTTAAAACTCATCCATTAAGTACAAGCTAAGTTCCTAACTTAGTCCTACCTTATCCGCGAGAAATCTGGAAAGTCTAATCTTGACAGCCAAAAGGTCCAAGAACTCCGCTTCTGAAAGTCCGATAACTCTTAGGACTCTTATCTTGAAGTATTGATAATTCCAAAGAAGGTCGATGTTTCCAAGGAAAGTCGATGTTTCCAAGGAAAGATCCGGAATTTCCGGATTAGAGATCTAAACTCACTATCTTCTGATTTGAAGGTATTTACAAAAAGCTCCTTAGTCCATTGGTTAGTAGCCGGGTGCAAATCTGAGCCCCATTGTTAATCGCTATTAAGTCCAAGTGACCAAGAATTCCTAAGACTAATTCTACTTTGACTACGGTGTCTTCTGGACACTGTTATTCCTAGTGCTCCTACGCCTACAGGATTCGTCCACTAACTCCTTCCCGGTGTCCATCTCTTCCGAAGTCGGTTCCGGGTCCTTGGCCTTTTATCCGGAAGTTGGTGCCCAAGGTTCTTCCATTGATGGCACCACCTTCATCGACGGTTTTTTATAGTTGCGCTCGAGGTCCGTTCGGCCGCTGGACGGAGTCGGGCTCATGATGACGGTTCTAGATATCAGTCTCGACCGGATGTCCAATCTCGGCCGGATTCCGGTCTAGTCCGGATGTCCAGTCTCGACCGGATTCCGGTCTCGACAAAATAGTCTAGTCTCGGCCGGATTCGAGATTCTGGATTAATACTCAAATAGTACCGTTTAAGGATTCCGGTTTGGACCTAGAGTTCTTATCAACTAATTCTATTGGCTTATGCTATTCTAAACTGTCATTTCCACTAAGTTTTTACAAATTTTTATTTTTACCGGATTTTATAGCTATTTCCGGAACCTTGCGGGAACGAACTCCCGCAGTCGTCAAAGACTTCCTTCCGCTTCTGGTTCCATAGAGGTGCAACAGAGAGAAATCTCCGTCGTGAGAGCGCCACACAAGATTTAGATGAATCTTGGCCGTCTTCAACGCTCCAGTTGTTGTAGTCTGCTTTGCCACCCTGGAAAGACCCCACAACTCGTCCCTTTTGTTGGCTCTCCAGCGCAATCGTCTCCCGACTAGCTTCGCCTCTTGGAAAGTTGTATGCCTTCTTTCAAACTGAGCTCTAACCCTACACTTCCGGCAAGTGCTAGCAGCCGGTGCAGTTGAACCAAGGAATCTTCTGAGCGCAAACCACCCTCGCACAAGATGTGATCTCGTGCGTGGAACCGGAGATGATGCTACTGGTGAAAACCAACACATTTCTTCTCCAAACCCTAGTTTTACCGGCACTCAGGAAAGAGATGTTAGGAAGGGTGACAACTCTGTCGAGTCTAGACCGAGGTGCTCCACAAGGTGTAGTCGTCAAGTCGGGCTACTAAAGACTGTTGTTGCAGTTTAGGGACCGGTCGCAGCTCGTGCGCCCATACTATTATTGTGAGCCTTCTTTTGTGAATAATGAGTTCACAAATATGTTTGAGGCGACCTCCACCTCAAAGATGCCGAAGCCCTGCAACCCGGCTCTCAGCACTTGAGTACCACAAATCACGATCATGTGCGCAGTCTTGTGTACCACGGGACACCAAGAAGGTTGCAACCCCAACTTCCAAGTGAGTAGATAAAATCTTCTTTGAATCCTCACGTCCTTAGTCCAACTCTACAGTTTGCATTGTTTGTCACGCTCTACTTTATGCTAACTCCGCAGCTGATTCGCTATGCTTGCACCCCAAGCTGCAACTTGAACTTGCGTGCAGCCCGCTGCCGGTTATCTCTAGAGACTCAATATTCTACTTCTCAATATTCTACTTCTCGCAATCTAATGTACCCACAGATTGAGTACTTCAATGAAACTAGACAAAACAACCAATCGTCTAAATTTTCAAATGGCCATAACTTACTCAAATTATGTCCAAATTGGGCATACAAGGTGTTTTTTGACATTTGCAGAAAATCTGAATTTCAAAAATCACCTCATATGACCAATTTAGACATAATTTAAATAAGTTATGGCCATTTGAAAATTTAGACAATTGGTTGTTTTGTCCAGGTTGAGTGAATTACCCAAAATGTGGGTATAGTTTAGATCCACTCGACCGAAACTGTCATTAAATTGGGAGATTGGAAATCTTCAAAATAACAAATATGGTGTTTTTGTACACGATAATATTTGCGCACAAGATCGTGAAATCCCTATAGTGTACTGCAATGTTAATCTTTCCCGTGCTAAAACTCTAGGCTTGCATTTGAGTTCCAAACACCGAGTCTGCACTCGTCCAAATTTCCCCCCCGCTCCGGTTCTAGAACCTCGCTCCTCGCGTCAAACATTCAGCCTCACGCCTTCATGAACACATGCTACTTCTCGCGCTTCATCCGGAGCTCACATGCTCAAACTCACATGTCATTCGTCCAGTTTGTTCGAGCACCTTTTCCGCTTCTAGAGCTCCTTGTCAACGTCCACCTTCCTCCTCAGCCCATAGACTCCCAAGGAAGTGGATTTGGACAAAGGCTCCTACTTTCTATGGATATCATCCAACTCTATCTCCATTGTTTTGCTCTCCACCACCTCTTATAACCTTATCTCTAACTTTCATCCATTCCCTTCTAAGCAAGTTTGAGTTCTTGCAACAAAATCAACACTCAAACATAGCTTTAAAAACATCCTAGACACATGATTTTGAGGATTTTTGGTGTTGAAAATCCACTAAGACTACACTCATATCAAAGTGGTGATCTTTCTCAAGTAATAAATAAGTGAAAAACAGTCATAAATCACAATAAGTTGAGTCCATGCCGCTCTTCAAAAGTGAAAGCATGATACCAATGAAGCTAATGATATGCAACACGTACACCCTCACCACATCACGTGCGAGATTCAACTTGAGAAAGATGAGTCTCTCTCAATCACAGGTGGAGGTCATTTGGGCTCGAGTTTCTAAACGAGGTGTCAAAAGACACCACTGTAGACCTAGCCGTCACACCCCATTAACCCTAACTCTAATCGCTAATTTGGGCTAAATTGTATGTGTAAGCTCCAAATAAACCCCCCCTAGTGGGAGGCTTATCTTGAACACAAGACCCTACTCCAGGGATTCAGCCCCTTGTACAACCACAATCAAGACCATTCATTCACACCACATGTTAGGGTATAGTGGCTTCTGATGTAGCTACGTGGAATTTGGTGATTACAAGTGTTTTTAATGCATGAATTCAGCCTTACTTCATGCCCAGACTTTAAACTTGCATAACTTTTTCTTTACGGCTTTGTTTTCAATGTTTTTTGGCTTAAAAGGGTTCAGCACGTCCTTGTTAACTTGTTTAAATCATTCAGGACCAGATTTAGACCAGGATACGACCCCCACAGCAGTTGACAGTAGACACACACTCTTCAAGACTCCAGAACCTTGTTCCCCTTATCTTCTTGTTCACAACTCCGATTTTTATGTTTTCTCCTCCTGCCTTAACTAGTTTTTCGTGCTTAACACAATGGAATCACTTAAATAAACCAACCGACTTACAACCGGACTCACAAGCATGCGACCAGTAGTACCACTACTTAACACATCCATTCACAGAAATCATGAACCATCCAATCACATGCACATTGTCATGCAACCATCTTCCCAGTGTGATTAAACCCTTGGTTTTTACTTAAGAATGTTTTTAGATTAGGAAGCCCTAACTATGCCCTAAATTCAACAGCGCTTTCGCATAGGTGTTGGATATAAAAAATTTAATTGTTCTTTTCCTTCGACATGCAAAAGTGCAAGACAATCACATTTACAAATTGGATTTAGCAAGTGTGGAGGAAAAGCTCCTTGATTCCCAACGCAGTTCACCCTCTGCCGTTGTCTTCTCTCTAATCTTTCGTTGTGATCTTCGTGTTCGTCCTCTTCCTCTCGGTCGTGATGGTGTTCAGCTCCTCTTCCTCTTTGCTGTGATCTTTGTGTTCGTCTTCTTCCTCTCAGTCGTGATGGTGTTCAGCTCCTCTTCCTCTCAGTCGTGATGGTGTTCAGCTCCTCTTCCTCTTCGTTGTGATCTTCGGTTCGTCCTCTTCCTCTCGGTCGTGATGGTGTTCAGCTCCTCTTCCTCTTGGCTGTGATCTTCGTGTTCGTCCTCTTCCTCTCGGTCGTGATGGTGTTCAGCTCCTCTTCCTCTTGGCTGTGATCTTTGTGTTCGTCCTCTTCTTCTCGGTCGTGATGGTGTTCAGCTCCTCTTCCTACCAAAAATTCTCTCCTCGTACCTTCGAATGAGCTCCTTGCGGAGGGTAACCCCTCTAGGGACTCCTCCTCCTCATGGGATCACGCGTTCCCTCGTCGTTCCCTACCGCCATCTTTGTTTCACCAATAATGACCTCAATTAATAAAAAACCTTAACCTACATACTAAATACTTCCAAGCCACCCTTGTAATAACTAAGGAGGTCCCTCTACTAACCTAAGAATACTTCTACTAATAATTTAACCTCATCTCACATGATGTGCACATGATCAACAATAAGTGAGCCCCTTTAACTAATTCAAGGGTTCTAAACCCACCTACATCTACCTAACCTTGAACCGCCCTTGCATGGACCATGGTTAATTAATTAGTGATTGGTGGAGGGATTTTGCTTCAAGCCATTTTGACTTCTTTAACTAATTTTTTAATGGGCTTTTCAAGCCTCATTCTTTTTTCTTCCTCCTCACCATCATTCTTTATTTTTTTCCCTTTCATCTAACCCCCTTTTAATTGTGGTTAAATCACCAGGGCTACTCGTGGTTTCTGAATTGGTGGGAGGTCATTTCCTTCTCCATTCTTTTCTTTTTATCATTTCTATTGTTTTTATTTTTTAACCTTTGTTTTTTCTACTCTATTTTTTTTTGGTTAACCATATAAAAATATTGGTTGCCATAACATGGCTTTCAATTAAGAATTAGTAGATGAAAAGGCCAATTGGCCATTTTTAGCAAAGAATCATGGATTAATTCAATTGGTGAACCCATTTTATTAATTTCTAACCTCAACATGTGAGTTGTGTGACCCTTTCGTCACCGTGAGCCATTTTTGTGGCTCATCGTACGCCTTTTGATAACTCCACAACTCCCTAGGTGGTTTCTAACCAAAAACCACCTACACCTCTTTGATAGGCACATTTAAAGGATTCCTTCAAAGGGCGTATATGGAAGATTCTTTCAAAGAACACATCCAAAGAACAAAGTGATTCCTCCAAAAGGTTTTGTTATCTCCAAAAATTGATGGATGAAAGTTGTTTGTTGCGGAATGACAAATGTTCCGAACAAACTTTTTTGTTATATATATATATATATATATCTACCTACATAAAAGGCGTCAGTCTGTCTATCCAATTCCGGTCACGTGACCTCTCTTTCTTGATTTTGACCTCTTGATGTGAAGGGTGAGGCATGGTGATGCACTCTTCTTGACTCTTGATATTAGGTAGTAACTTAATGATTCTTGATTTTGACCTCTTGATGTGAAGGGTTTTCTCCTCCTATAATAGGTATTAACCTAATGACTCTTGATTTTGACCTCTTGATGTGAAGGGTTTTCTCCTCCTATATTAGGCAAGTGATACTTATGTGCACAAAGGGTTGATTAAAATGCAAATGTAAAGCAAAAGTACTTTATTTTTGGAGTGGATTTAAACTAGGGTAACGTTTACATGCACTCCAAAAATATAAATACTTTTCCATTTAGATTTGATTTGAGCTTATAGGTTTTAAAATACAAAACATACAAACGTAAATTTAACACACCACCCTCCGCTCTCCCCGTCGGGACGACGGGTACCAACCCTAGTATATATATATAACTTTGTTGAAAACATCTCAATGTTCATACAAGCTTGTAACAAACAGTTGGAGCTACGCGGAGTCTCCAATTTGCACTTAGAATAGCAGTTCAATTTTTTGAAAGGTTTAGTGTGAAAAAGAAATCAGATTTCCTCAAGGTTACCACTATGCAACATCTTCATAAGACACTTGAGAAATTTATGATCAAAATTAAGACCATATGAATCTATCCAAAATGAAATTGTCCTCTCATGGAGAAACGGTCCTTTAGGGGTTAAGATTCTATAACTAACGTTTTTGAAGTGTTTCTTGTGTAAAAAATGTCAAGAAACTCAAGGGGTTAAAATCTAAACTAGAAATGTATATCACTACTTATGAAATGTTTATACATACTTTGAGATTCATTATCTAAATTTCTATGCAATTATGACTTACTTCAAAACTCACTAAAGCATATAATTTCTGGTCATGGTCTTGTAAACTGGCATATATGTAATTCTCATTGTAATCCAAGCATCATTTCAATGTCTACATCTAAACTTGAGGAAGAATGTCTTCTTTGTTACAAATCTTGACTTAATTAAATGTGCTTAAATCCAACAACCATCACTTGCATGATTCCAAAGGATTAAGGACTTGGAAATGTGCAACCGAGAAATAACTAATCAAAATTGACTTAGTCATTAATTTTGTTATTTGGATCACGTATGCGAACATCATGGAGGTGGATTTCTTTGTGACATGCCATGTCTTTTTACTCACAATGGCCAAGGACTCACTCTCTCAAAGAAGACAAAGGAGCAATGGATATTTCAAAGCTGATCATGCGTCATCCTATATTAACATTCCCAAGTAATGTTTTTTAAACTTCTTTTATGAACTTGCTAGAGTGGCGACACAAATTTCATAGAGACCAAAAGTTTGGCATCATTTTCAGAGTATTGTAGAAAAATCTTTTGTGTTTCATCTAGACCATGTAGTCCACATATACTAAGAGAAATGTTTATGTCGACTATAGGGTGTAGATGCAACACAAAAGATTGGCATTAACATTGGGTGTGATAATTGGCATTAACTGCCAAAGGAATCATTATCACACCCTATAGTCCACATATGATGGCAAATAGGGGAGGGGCGTACTCGCCCATCTTTGGCACTCAATTTCATGATATCACATAGTAATTTCGCCGAAAACTAGGTCAGGATTAAAAAAAATTAGTTATTAGGCAAACAATTCCTCTAAAAAAAACAATGTTCCTACAAGCTAAATTCTCAAATTTTTAAAAAGATGTGAACTTTTTTCATAACATTGAAAGTAAATTAAAAAACACTTAGGTGTCAAATTGGCACTAACATAGGGTGTGATAATGATTCGTTTTTGAGCAAATTCAATCAACACATGATGGTGAGCTCAGGGCATAATTGACACCATGTTCTTTATTGACAATGCTTTAGCCATGCAAGGAAAAATAGAGTTAAATTTTTGGACTCAATAGAGTTAAATGCAAAGTCACCTAAAGTTTTTATAAGATATCTCCTCTTTTAATTGACAATATTATTCTGACCTCACTCTTAACCCCTAAAGGACCAAGGCAGTTTTACACCAAAAACACTTCAAAATTAATGGATTCTAGTGCAATGAATAAAGAAGGAAACAAAGTTTTTTTTATTTTTAGTTCTGACCGTAGGATCTCAATAAAGGCTTATTAAGTAATACATGTTCAAAATTTCATAAACTTTGACCGCACGGATTGAAAGATTATAGTGTTTGAAGTCAAGCAAATGGTTCATTTTCTTCCCTGCGTTTAGTAGATCAGCAGACTTTGACTTCACTTGGTGTCAAAAAATTTCACTACACAAGGTCTAAATCTATTACCGTCTTGTTAAGCATGCCGTTAGCTCTTTACACACCAATTTTTAGAGGTAGAGACGGGGTGTAGCATATTCAAAACAAGTGTGCAAGGAGTGGAGGCTCGAAATTCGTTAATTCACACTTTAATTTTTTTTGAACTTAATATGTTTTCAATTGATAATCCGAATGGTTGATAAGAAGGTTTACATTACATATTGTTGTGGACAAAATAAAAAGTGAAAAATATGAAGATCTCTAGGTTTTATGGGGAAAAGAAAAAGTTTTTTTGGTACCTTGCCCGACAATGAGTGACAATGTGTGAAAATGTTTGACTTGGGTTGGTATGCTATTTTTCACTAAAGACAAGAACTTTTTTTTGACAACATGAAGGGAAATAATATTACTTGGGAACACTGAAAATCTCACTTTCAATAGAGTGTCCTATCAAAAGTTTTTGGAGGTGCCCGAGGTGCCCGCCGACCCCATTTAAAATTCAAAATCCTATAACTTTTTCATCAAATGTCCAATTTAGGAAAAATTTATTTTCCCACTAAGCTCTTGGTAATGTCTTTCTATAGTGAAATTTTTTAAAGAAGAATGTTGGAAATTGACACCATAGGAACCTGACCGAACTTTCAAAAAGCCCATTTTGGGCACTTGGTCCTTTAGGGGTTAATAGCTATTAGATCAACAAAAGACTATGGTACTCTCTTATTTTTATTTTGGAAGAGCTTCGTGGTCTTGAAACTCAAGTCAATGTTAGTTTTAGATCCCTTAGAGAAAGAAGAAGGAGAGATCCAAGCATACTATACTTGTGGATCAAATTTGGCACCGGAAGTCATTTTATGAGACTTTAAGCATTTGGCACTTAGGAATTACAGTCAACTCCCTTTAGAAAAGCATATGATATTTAACAACAATCTCATTATAAGAGGCGGTTTGGGTCAAGAACAAATTTCGGCTCATTATAACAGCCATATGTCATTACAGCCTCATTCATCATCAAATCCCTTCCCTAGGCTTTGCTTATTGTGCACTTTCAAGTTGTCATCACTCCCACCAAACTAAAACAACCATCACTATACATCCACAACTCCCACATTACAACCTTCACCCACCTTCCCATTTTAACAATTGCCCATTATAGCAGCCTCTATATATAGCAGGCATAACCAACAAGGTTGTTGTAAAGGGAGCTGACTGTACATATTCTAGGTTTTAGCAAGAGCTCTTTTAGAATTTTCAACAATTTCTTCATTAGTGGCTTTGGATCTTTGTCCTTAAACAATTTCCAAGGCTCCTCTCCGCAGCTCCATTATTGCTACAACTTTTGACATTCCTTTTTTGAATATATGTCAATTGTAATCATTATAATTCCATTGATTTTAAAATATTATACAAACATCTAATTTTATATTTATATAAAATTAGATTAAAATTAGATAAAATTAGATATAGAGAGGTATTTTATATTTAATGATTTTTTGTTGTGTTTTATTTATTTCAACAACTTCATCTTTAGACTTTTTTTGTTTGGACAAATTCCTTGAATTTTCTCAAAATTTTGGACACTCCCCATTGTGAATTCATTATGTACGAAAGTGACCCGCAAGGAGGGTATACGAAACAAACGAATATTATTGCATCTTCTTCTCCAAGCACATGCCTCATTTCAAACATGACCCGTGATGTAGGATATGGACAGATGTGACCCAAGATCCATATTTGTTGTCACATCCACCTCACATGGGAAAAGGAAGATGCTGCCTCTCTCACTTGTCTTTGTCACCAAGAACAAGTTCCGCAAGATGATTGACCAGAACAAGGGTCTTCAGCATGCAATTGTGTACGGAGAATACCAAGGGATCCCCAAAAGACTGGCAAAATTGTCTACAATTCTGACATGATTCCAGCTCATGATGTGAATATTAATTGCTAATGCACACAAACTCTAACATGTAAATTTTGTGACAGCTTCGTGAATTCATGTAGCACTAACCAAGGACGTCCTCTTCAGACTGGAGTACGAGGCCTGGAGCACACAAGGAAGTCGCCCAAACAACAAATTTGAGTACGTCATAGAAACTGCAGACAATCAGCTTGATCACTCGATTTCCAGGATCCTTGATGCTGAGAAATCTAAGTTTATCCCTAAAAGACCCAGCATGCTGGATTTATAAAAAAATAACAATGCCAAAAATCACATAAGTTCATGACAAACAGAATTCTACTGCCAGAGCATCAATGTCAAAAGTATGATGTGTGTCAACATATCATCCAGATATTGACCTCGATGTCTGAGTTGAATGGAATCAAAATACTCTAAAAACTCTATCTGAGTTGTCTCCTATTGACGTCATACTTTTAATACCACCTTTCACTTTCGGCTCATGAATCCCTACAGGAAACAGTGTGAAAAGTGAGGCTGGTCAGGGATATTTGCCAAGCCGGTTTTCTATGAGCAGAGTTTGTGTTTTCTAAATCTGTGAAAATCACCTTCAAAGGCGAAAATCTCTTCATTTTTCACAGGCGCCGTAGATCTTGACAGGGCGGCAAGGAAGGGATTGATGAAACACAAGTCAGGAAGAGACAGAAGGGCTCTGGCTAGTTTGAGGGCAATGTTTTGGGCTGAGGAATCTAATGGGTACCAGCTACCTGCGAAGGGAAGTTACTCTAGCAATGAGCCAGGACAGGAAGCGAAGGATGGAGGGGTAGAGAAAGAAAATCATGGATAGGGTAAGCGTAACGAACACCAAGGATGGTATCAACGCTCCAGGTTTGTTGGTGGAGGGTTGGCCAACCGCAGGAGAGTCTCCTTGTGACATTGAGGCATGAATGCTGGTGGATCCGAACTTTGGCTCAGAACCTTGCTTCGACCTGATAAGCAAAAGAAATAAGGTTTATATTAGATGGTAAGATAGCACAACCCGCTAATAAATAGTTCAGAAGATGTGGTGTGTATTAACCTTTCAATACCAACCGAGCTGCTTTTACTTATATTAATGTAGGAACTGTATGTTCTCCACCAAAGCCTCGCACTATGATAGTTACAAAGCTGAAACCAAAGCCAAATGATAGTTACAGTGAGGTGAAGAGCTCGTGTTCACAATTTTCTGGGTTAAGACCATCATGTCTCTCCAGCTGCTTTGCAGTCACAATTATGCTATGAACATGAGTGAAGAACTGGCAAAATACAGGAGGTCATGATTGATGGAAATTAAGACAAACACTGGTTCAAATGCAGTACCCGGCGAAATTCTGAACGGCACCCCAAATTCCCTTTCCTTGACCTGATGGGCCAGCAGCGCCTTCATCCGACTCCTTTTCAGGCGGTTTGTTATGAGGAGGACCTGCATCCAATCCAAAGTGTCAGAGCCAAATCTCTAGCAAACATGGATAACGCTAAGCAGACTGAGGAGGCCTCCTGCACATGAAGAACTGGATGCAGCATGTCAACAAATAATAACAGATGACTTGATCCAATGCAGTCATAAAAAAACAGCCCTGACATAACCACATTGATCAAGTAAAAGACCCGCAGTCCTCTCAAAAACTAAGGCAAGCTGAAACCTGCAAATTCAACAGCGGAGTTCCCATTCATAGAAGAGGCGCAACTTAATACCCAGAGAGGCGCCGGGAGAAGATCCAAAATTTCAACTGGGTGATTCTAGGACTCATGGTGACAAAAGTATTGTGAATACCTCGTGCAAAGGTGAATAAGAATTCATTTTCAAGTCAAAATACAAGGCTATGAAGTAGGAAACAAGAGGCTCAGGCATGGTTACACTCAGGCCTGTGGCAGGCCCAAAACTACATCAAAATTTTGATCATCAACTCTCCCGGGCATCTGGGGGGGTGGGGGGCGAATGGAAAGGCTACCCAAAGCCGGATGATCCAGCAAGGCCCGAACTAGGAGGGGATTTCTTTTGTTTGGCTTTCGCAGCCGTAGTGCTCTTCTTACGCTGAGGCTTGCTGGTTGCATCCCGGACTTTTCCGCCCCCTCCTCCACGCCCTCCTCCTCCTCCCTTCTTCCGCAGCTCCCCTAATTCCTCCACCAGCTCACGCTCTTCGTCACTGCAGGTCCCCCAACACACACACACACAAGGCCAAAACTCATTGGAGCTAATCCTTGAAAAGTAATTCAGATTTGAAACAACTCCCTATCCTTAACCCCTAAGCGCCCATGAGGACAGAATTGTCCAGTGTCACACCTCAAATTGAGACTTCTAGGAAGGGGCTGATTTACACAGCATTGGAAAGAAGAAAGTTAGCCTCATATACGTATCCAAACTTCATCTCAACTTCGTTGGTAAAAGAAACCACTGGGAAGACGAGGTAGTTTGAATACGTTTCGGAGATTACTACGAAGGTTGAAGTGCCGCGTCTAGTTATACTTCGGCACTTCGGGGTTAAATGTAGAGTTCCAACAGTGTACTTTACCTCAGCTTTCGTGGTATTTTGACCTTCACTGTAAAGTAGTGGTCCCCACGTGACGTTAGCTTGTTCAGTTTCGGAGCTCCCAATTTGGGAAGCATCAACGTCTCATCAGGTTGAGTGCCGGCCGGCACTTCAAGCTCCTTCTCACCCTCTACGGTTTGCACCTGCCAGTCAAAGAGAAAATCAATATAAAAAGTAAAAAGTAAAAAGTAAAACTGAAAACTACCGATCGAAGTGCAGAAAATAACGAGACCCTGGTGGAGGTTCATCTCTTCTTGATGTATCTGTAGTGCTGGCAACTAAACAAATGCCCGATTTCATAAGTCCGCATGAGCAGATTCAGAGTAGTAACCTGAGCAACTGTGCCAAGTATAGCATCTGTGTAATCAATGCTGACGTTCGAAAAGAGGTTGGTCCCCTCTCTTATAATCCCAGGCATCTCCTTCACGCTTAAAAATACATATAAATCCCCTGGTGGACCCCTGCATGATGCAAAATAAAAACTAGATCAGTCATCACAAGTGCCCTATTCTCATATCCATCCAAGCTCTCACTGAAATTTAAAAACATGTCCCTTCTTCTTGAGTGAAAGACGTACCCTCGAGGGCCTGCATCACCTTCTCCACGCACACGGAGCGTGCTCCCATTATTAACACCTACAGGAATCTTGACCTTCAAATTCTTCTTCACTCGCACCCTTCCATCTCCACCACATTTCCGACAAAATTCAGCTATCACTTGACCCTCTCCTCCACACTTTGGGCAAGTGGACACCTACAAACAAAGCCACTAAGACGTCAGATTTCCAGATTACCTGATAAATACTCTAGTCCTCATGAACTAAACTTCAGAGTGAACATTTCGAAGGAATATAAGCACAACAATTGAACATTCCACGAAGAGGAAGTAGCTAGAGATAAGCTTGATTGCAAAACGGAAGGTAAACCTGAGAGAACGTTCCAAACGGGGTTTGTGACGATTGGACAACTTGCCCCACACCGCCACAAGTTTGACATCCTTTCCTACTGCTCCCTGATTTCGCACCACTTCCTGAGCAAGTGGTGCACGTCTCTAAATGCGAGGCCTCAAACTCCTTCTCCGTTCCAAATATGGCTTCCTTGAACTCTAAAGTCGTGTCATATCTGTCAAATATAAAAAAGTTCTAAGGATTACGTCCGTTGTCAAATCCAGATTCTTCTCCTTCGTCGCATTGAAGAGGTTTCGCAATCCAGGGGGAAAAAAACCAAATCCACCATAAATTGAAAAATATCGTCATATCCAAATTTGTGAAGAGTTCGCAAGCTTACCGAATGTCATCACCCTGAACGGACCTAGATCGTTGCTGCGTGTTGAATCCCATGCCACCCATGCCTCCCATTCCACCCATGCCACCCATACTGCCTCCGAAGAAGGACTCAAACAAATCAAACGGATTCGTCTGCACAATGGAAGAAAACAAGGTTTCAAAACCAGTTGAAAGTCAAAACAGTTCACACGGATCCATCTGAACCATGAAAAAAAACAGAAATTTAGAGTCAGTTCTACAAAAAACTGAATGAAAATTAGGCTTGAACGTCGAAAGAGAACGAAGTTTCAGAGCCAGTTTTTGAACAAAACGGATTACTATTCAAGGCGTGCACAATGAAAGAACCCGAGGTTTAAAAATCAGTTGACAGACGAAACTGATCGTAAGTTGCGGCTTGAACAATGAAAAGAAAACGAGGTTTCAGAGCCAGTTTCTGAACAAACTGACTGTAATTCAAGGCTTTAGGAATGAAAGAAAGCGAGGTTTTGAGAGACAAAACAGGTGTGAGGAGAATCATCATACCCCATACGCCCCAGCGCCACCGGCAGCACCGCCCTTGAAAGCCGCCTCCCCATACTGATCATACAGTGGCCTCTTCTCATCGTCTGACAAAATCTGCAAACAAGCCGCACGTCAAAACCTTAAACCCCAAACCAAAACACAAAACCCACAAAGAAAGAGAGAGAGAGAAATGCACATACCTCATAGGCGTTGGCAATCTCCTTAAACTTCTCCTCCGCGCCCTCTGTCTTGTTCACATCCGGATGATACTGAACACGAAAGGAACGCAAAAAAGCAATAAGAATCATCAATTCACAAACCTAGACCTCAAAAACCTACTGCATCTACAAATTTCAACTCAAAACCCTAGACCTCAAAAACCTTGAACCACAATTTTATCCACAAGCCCAATTCGTGCACACTTCAGAAACCTAGACCTCAAGCACAACTGCACCCACAAATCCCATTCGCCCACAATTCGCAAACCTAGACCTCAAAGACCTTAAACAAAACCTGCATCCACGAATAGCCCAAGACCTCAACCACGAATGCTCACCTTCCGGGCGAGTTTGCGATATGCGGACTTGATATCGCTCTTGGTGGCGTTCCTGGAGACGCCGAGAGAGGCGTAGTAATCCGCAGCCATGGCCACTACCCCCCTGCTGCTTCCGGTCCTCCCCTTGCGCTTCTCTGACGCCCACAACCGCGTCTCGCCTGCTGCGAACGACGCCCGCCCGCCCGCCACGAACGCGCACCGCAGCCCCTTCCGGACCGAGACCTTCACCCTATGGTGGCACCCCGGCATTGCCGCTGCGTACGACGTCGACGGTACCACCATCGCCGTCGTGTGCGCCATCTCGTCTCACTCCTCCTCTCGCTCTCCCTCTCTCACCACATTCCGAAACTTCAAAAATCCCTGGTAAGAAACTGAAACCTAACCCACTCCGGAACTCGAGCTCCTAACCCTAATCTCAAAGCTCCAACCCTAAAATCAGGCTGCAACCTCCAAATCCCAAATTCAAAACTCAAGCCTCCAAAGCCTGAACTCAAGCTCCGAATTCACATCCCTACCACCTCAACCATCATGTGCTCCTCTCCTCCACCAATTGTGTTTTCAGTTAGCAATGCATCATTGAATGTTTGATATTTTGGCCTCCAAAAGAGTGTGACCTAAAGCCCAAGATAAAGGCACATTTTGACTCTGTTCACACTTGAGATGAAGTCCCAGTTCGTCAAGACGATGGTGTAGATTCCCACTTTATATGTGATAGTGCAAAGTGCTTTTCTGGGTCTTTAACTGCAGTTTGGGGCCTTAATTGCAGTCTATTCTTCACAATTTTACTATATCCACCAACCTATATATTTTTACGGCCACAAACTGCAGTTAAAGACGCGGGGTGGCTACGGCTTCGAACATAATAGATTCTGCAGAATAGCATCTACTACGAGCCATAGCCAGCCCGGTCATATGATTCTAAACATTTCTTTAGCTTCTGGTTGTTTGAAGTTTGAATTTTTTGTTTTAGGACTGTTGAAGATTCGACCACAATGGTGAAGATGGAGATGATCGTTGCGATTGCTTTGTGTGCGTTGTTGTTTCTTGAGGTTTGCGAAGCGCATGTCGATACAACAACGGACGCCTCTGTCGATTTGAGATCTCGGGGGTTAATCTTGACCAAATGTTGGGCTCTCATTATCTTATTTCTTGTGGCGTTTTGGGGGAGTGTCCTGCCGTATTGGCGCAGGAAGTGCAAGACGTTCCTACTCCTAGGTACGCAGTTCGCGGGGGGCGTGTTTCTGTCGACGACGCTGATGCACTTCCTGTTCGATGCGGACGTGACGTTCAAGGTGCTGCTGCCCTCGGCGAAGTACTCATTCGCCGCCATGTTCACCGTCGTAGGATACTTGCTCACCATGCTGGCGGACTGGCTGGTGCATCGCGTGTACAATCTCCGCGCGTTTCAGCAGCTGCAGAGGGATCAGTATCTCGAGAGCGCCACCGAAGCGGGTACCCATGCAAAAACTTGCATGCGTTTAGTTTCTTTTGGTTTTTTGATACATTACTTTCAACTAAGAGTTTCGGGAGGTCCAGGAGTTCAATTTCTTGTTTTTGTTATTTCGCATGATCAGTTTGAAAGCGGAGATTTCCATCGACTATTTATGTGAATTTTCTGCCAGGGCCTGAAACGAAGGCAGCAATTCTGAAGACTCTGAACCTGTTTGACACGGTGCTGCTCCTCCTCATCTTATGCTTCCATTCAATATTTGACGGCATTACAATCGGCGTATCAGGTCATTTTCATCTCTCAAACCTCTTTTCCCTCTCCAAGCTGAAAATCTAAATACCTCCGCGTAGCGTTATTTACAGTAAAAAACAGTGCAAAACAAGAAGATGGATCATATTAGCATTGATTTTGTTTTCTCATGAAATCGATTACAGCAACCCGTTACGAGACGTTCACCAAGGCGTGGAAGGTGGGGCTGCACAAGCTCATCCTGGGCATAGCCATGGGCATCACAGTGTTGCGCCTGGCGTCGCCCCGGCAGTGGCTCAACTTGGTCCTCTACGGCTTCGCCTTCTCCATCTCCACCTCCGTCGGCGTGGCTATCGGCATCCTCATGAACACCACCGCCGAGAACGCCATCGCCGACTGGATCTTCGCTGTGTGCATGAGCCTCGGCACCGGCGTGTTCGTGTACGTGGTCATCAACCACCTGTTGGCGTGGGACAACCACAAGCTTTTCCACCAGGAGCGTGCGCTCTTCCGGTGGCTGGCTGTCCTCTCCGGCGCCATTGTCGCTGGAGTCGTCCTCATCTGGGATTGACAAGCTTTCTCCCTCTTCTCCTTCGTCAAGCTGAATGTAAGACGTGAGGTTCTGCGGATGATTTCCTATGTAAAAACGGCCTGAACATTTTTGTTTGTAGATGATAGCTAAGCATAACTTGGAGCTCTACTGTATCTAGAGATGGTTATGAATTTGTGCATATTGTTTGTGTAAAGAAGGCCATGAAACGAGCCTTGTCTCTTTCAATTTGGAATATTATAAGTTAACGCTTGGCAAATTTGAGTGTGGACGTGAGTGTACTTGCTAGAGTCATGCTATTGGATTTTACAAATTTCCACCCTCTCCTCGGATATACAGGCACATATTTCACTCTTTATTTCACCAAAAAAAAATGTAGTAAAGTTTAGCAACACATACACCATTGGATTGAAGATTCTTCAACTAGCATCTTTCATTTGGAGATCATTTCAATATCTGAACCTTATGATGTTCAATTACGACACCATACATGTAGAATACTGTGGCCAATCTTTTCAGGGAAACTAAAAATGAGTATATACTCTACAAATAAATTTACAAGCTCAGGAAGCTCTAGCGGCTTTAGTTGCCATGATGCGTCACAGGATACAATTTTTCCGAGTGGAGATCACTGCAGTAGCGTTGGGGACGAAATACTTGGTCACCAGCAATTCGCATCGGTACAGAAGAGCTAAGGATAAGAATAATCCGTCACCCAGATTTCTTGCGAGTTATACATCAAGGTGAGAGTTTATCAGCAAATATTGAGAGTCGAAAACATATATTGAGAGTAAAACTCTTGTTGTTTTAGTCCGAGTCTTCAATTCCAGCGCTTCCCCTTCACTTTACTCTGGCTTTCTGCTTCTTCTGCAACTCCTTCCCGGCCTGAAAAACGAACAACGAAGCTCTTAGAGAAGCCTTCATATCATCTGCCTAACATCTGGTGCAACTAGCATCTACATAGAGACCTCCAGTTCAAGAAGATTGCATACAAACCTTGGTATGCAAGGGTACTGTGGTTGCTGTTTTGCTGTTAATATGAAAGTTCAAATCATTTGAGGTGCAATTAACAATCACGTGATTCTGCTCAAAGTGGTTCGGACCGACTCTGTGTTCGCCAAGGACTATCTCTCCAGAAGTTGCCTTTAGAGTTCCCATCAACACCCGAAGGACAGTACTTTTCCCACACCGATGACTGCGATGCATTTTCAAACAGAACCTACACGACAAAATTTAAGTTATTCACTAGCCTCATATGCCGGGACATCCTTCGCAAAATCATAACTACGCAGATGTCAAAAATATACATATCTAGAAGGTATGTATCGTCCAAGGATGCATGTTCCACTCTGTTAAAATTTATGGATACGTGGAGGGGAACGTCCCAAAAAATGCAGTGAAAAATCGCCACGTCAAACGAGTGCATCATAACCTCCGTGTTAACAAACTTGATCTTGATCTGGTTGTTAGTTAGTTAGGTTGTTGTGATTCCCTGGAGATACCATTTAAGGAAGGTAGGAGGGAGTGATCGGATCACCGGAGTAGGATGCGAGTAAGTTCACTGCTAGTAAGTAGGAGGGAGTGAATAGCAACGTCACCATGCACTCTGCAGTGCATGCATGAACAGTTTGAGTTTGTATTCACGTCAAGGTGTTTTTTCACTTAATTAAATTGACGTTTGAGTGGCATAACTGACGTGAGCATATAGTACTAGTGTCTTCTCGACTACCAGGTAACGTTGTCATCTTGTTTGCATTTTGAATAGGTTATGGGCCCACTACGTATAGATAGCAAACATGAGTTCAACAAATTGAGCACTGAAGGCATTTAGATAGAGCCTATCCACGTAAGTTGAGAGAGTGTTTTACTCCACTGACAAGTGTCATGGACGTACGAAGCACCACAGCCGGCCGAGGAGCTGGTCATGCTCACACGCCGATTTTTGGAGAAGTGGTTGACGACCACAGAAGCCAAAACTCGGTCCTTGTTCAAGTCCCGGCAAGACATGAGGCTGTAAGCCTCACTACGCACGTAGATAAACTAACTGGTGACAACTTTGGTGTGTGGAAGTTCCAAATGAGTGTTGTATTTAGAGCCAGAAAGTTGATGAAAATTGTAGATGGTACACTTCCGAGAGAGATGTTTGAGGATGAGGAAGAGTGGTATGACAAAGATGCAGTATGCCAGTCTATTATCATCTCAGCCCTGGATCCTAAACTCATACGTAGGTTGATGGCTTGCAAGACTGCAAACCAAATGTGGCGTAGATTAAGCGTAGTGCACGAGCAAAACGCTACAGAAAATATACAACTATTGCAACAACAGTTTTTTGAACTTAAAATGAAACCTAACGGAGCAATAGCCGACCACATTGGTGCGGTAGAGCATTTGACGAACCAGTAATCAGATCTTGGAGAACTTGTAGGTGAAAGGGCAATGATGACCAAGATCACATGTTCTTTACCACCCAGCTTCAGGTACTTAATAGCTGCATGGGACAACGTTCCACTTGAGCAACAGAATCTTGAGTCCTTGACCCTACGACTTCTAAGAGAAGAAACAAGAAACCGCATCTTGAGTGAGATTGATGGCGAAGGAGAGAAGGCATTTTTTAGCCGTGGAAGCACATCTGGAGCTGGCCAGAAACACGTGACGGTTGAAGAGAGAAAGAAACGTGCAGCAAAGGTAGCTGAGCTGAAGAAGAAGACAAGCTGCAACCGATGTGGCAAGAAAGGCCATTCGGAGCGTGACCCAGAGTGCCTGGAGGGAAAGAAAGAAAACAGTCAAGCAAAGGTCGATAAACCATCTGGAGGAAAGAGTCAGAAGTCAAAGAGTGCAGCACACGTCGTGGCAAGTGAAGATACCGATGAAGAAGAAGACAGCACTGCATTTATGGTGCATGGAGGCGAATGTGAAAAAGATGATTCTTGGTACATGGATGGTAGGGCGACGGAGCATATGACTGATCGCATCGATTGGTTTTCTACTTTTGAAGAAGTTGCTGAAGGCCGTTGGCCTGTAATGATAGCTGATAATCGCCGCCTATGGATTCGAGGTATTGGAGCCATACAAATAAAGTGCCTCCTTGACGAAAAGTGGCTCGGACGAAGAATGGAGAGAGTACTATTTGTGTCCGAGTTACGAAAGAATCTCTCTTGGGTGGGCCAGGCAGCTGATCGTGGATATGTTACAACATAAACGAAGGATGCTTGTTATCTTGCTACTGCAGACGGAAGCGTGGTGATGACTGAGACACGTATACAAAGTTGTACCGACTGCAGATAAAGGTGCTTTTACCAATGAGCCTTGCAAACTTCGTAGAAGCTGATAGAGGTTCGGCCGAGCAAGGAGATGAAGATTCTGCTGCACTGGAGAAGAAATCTCGATCTTCAAGAAAGTTAACTCTCTGGCATCAGTGATTTGGCCACGTAAATACTGCTACCATCGTGAACATGCACTCTCACGAATCTGTCAACGGTTTGGAGCTTCCAAATCATGTGTTACCGCAAACACCATGCGCTGGATGTGCCATGGGAAAGAACAAGCGCCGCCTATTTCCAAGAGCCAGTACAACCCCACGAGTAGATAAACCTGGCATTTTCTTCCATACGGATGTATGCAGGCCAATGCACCAGGCATCAGCTGGAGGAGCCAGGTATTTCGTTTTGTTTAAAGACGATTGCACTGGTTATCGTTTCATCTATTGTGTGAAAAATAAATTTGACGTGTTGGAGTGTTTCAAAGACATGTATTCCTTAGTTCTTCAGTAGACAGGAAACCAAGTGCAAAAGATTCGCACTGATAGAGGCGGTGAATACGTAAATAGTGAGTTTAAAGCTTATCTGCAAAGCTTCCATATCCGCCATGAACTCACAACCTCTCACACACCCAAGCAAAATGGAGTGGCTCAACGAGACAATCGTACGATTGTGGAGTGTGTGCGGACAATGTTGCATGCGAAAAATCTCAGCTTGCGCTAGTGGGGGGAGGCAGTCCAGACCGTGACATATTTGCTGAACTGTTCGGGTTCAAGAGCAAGAGAATATCGTACACCGTATGAACTGTGGTGGGGAAGACGACCAGCCGTTGATCATCTCAAGGTCTTTGGAAGCGTAGCCTTTGTCCACGTGCCCAAAGCTCTCAGGCGAAAGCTCGACCCAAAAAGCGTAAAAGCCATTTTTGTGGGGTATTGTGCTACAACAAAAGCTTATCGATTGTGGGACCTGAAGAATCGTCGTATTATCGTCAGCCGTGATGTCATATTTGACGAGTTCTCTCTACCCGATGAGGCGCCGAGCGACACCATGTCAGGTGTATTTACACTACATGTTGATGAGACTGCACGACCAAGAAGCGTGTCAGCCGTGCACCCTCCAACCGCCAACCAAACCCTGGACGAAGAGACAAACCTGTCACCTGCGGACGCTGACAACGTGGATAGCAACACTGAAGGCGGTCAAGGCTCAAGCTCCCAGGCACCAAATCCAAAGAACGAAAGAGACGAGCATCTCCAGGAAGACCACCGCTCTCCCCGTCCACACCGCATGCGAGGCGCGCCAGCACGTTTGGCCGACTACTACGTTCCCAAATCTTTTGCAGGTGTAGCAAGCACCTCTGTGTGCATCCCCAACGACCCATAAAGTTATCACGATGCCATGCGGAGTCCTCATGCGCACGATAAGAGGGCAGCAATGCAGGCTGAATATGATTCGTTGATCAAAGCTCAAACTTGGTATCGCTTCCAAAAGGCAGAAAGGCAGTCAGGTGCAAATGGATCTTCCGTATCAAGACTAATGCGGATGGATCAATTTCCAAATATAAAGCGCGATTGGTGGCCCAAGGATGCTCACAAACTCATGGAATTGACTACGACCAGACTTTTAGTCCGGTCGTCAAGTATGATGTTCGTGCCGTATTGGGGATCGCCGCACAATAAGCTATGTATATGACTCAGTTTGACGTCCAAACTACTTTTTTGAACGGTCTGATGGATACAATTCTCTACATGTTCCAGCGGCCCGGGTTTGAGGTAAAGGATCTAGAGGGCATCATACTCGTATGTCTGGTACTGCGGAGTCTTTATGGTTTTAAACAATCCGGTAGAATCTGGAACAAGACTTTTAACGTATTTTTGCAGACATTTGAATTGGAACCAACCACTGCCGACCCTTGTGCTTATGTTTCTAAGGAGATGCCACCTCTTTTTGTTACCCTCTTTGTGGATGACAAGCTCGCCTGCTGTGCCATCCAGAAGCGCCTTGATGGTCTCATCCATTATATGGAACATGAGTTTGCAATCACTCGTTCTTCCGCAGAATTATATGTGGGGCTCCATATACACCAAAATGCCAGTCGTCACATTATCTATGTAAACCAGTCTGTGTATTTACAGAGAATTCTTCAGCGATTTGGTTTTGAGGGATGCGAGTTTGCTACAACACCTGCTGATCCAAATGTTCAGCTTGATGCCACTGTCGACCCACCTAAAGAAGTCACTTTTGTTTATCCAACTGCTGTTGGATGTTTGCTTTTTGCTCAAACTCTTACAAGGCGTGACATAAGCTTTGCTGTGAGCAAAGTGGCACAATTCTCTGCAAGCCCCCAACGGCCTCACTTCCAGGCTGTAAGCAGAATTTACCGCTACCTAGCAGGCACGATAAACCTATCTCTTTGCTATGATGGCAACACTGCAAACACAGTACTTGCAGCATTTGCCGATGTTGATTATGCAGGGGATGTGACTAATCGAAAGAGCCGCTCAGGCAGTCTCCTTATATTGAACCATACTCCAGTCTCTTGGAATAGCAGAAAGCAAGCATGTGTAGCAACGTCAACTACTGAAGCTGAGTATGTCGCTGCCAGCTCTACCACCAAGGACATCCTTTGGTTTTGTCGACTGCTCAGCAACCTTGGTTTTGCCCAGCCTTCACCAACTCCATTATTCTCTGACAACCAAAGTGCCATCCGGCTTGTACATAATCCAGAGTTTCACCGCCGCACCAAGCACATTGACGTTGTCTACCATTTTATAAGGGAGCATCAACGCCAAGGCGACATCAGCGTTAGCTTTGTGTCCACCACTAAGCAACTCGCTAATCTGCACACCAAGGCGCTCCCTGCAGATCGTTTCTGTCACTTACAACAAGCCATTGGACTCTTGCCTTGTCCCACTGATGAAAACTTATAATCTTTAGACCTCCACTATCCTAATGCAGACAGCCACCACTAACAGCTAACTCTCTGGAGTAGGGTGTTAAAATTTATGGATACGTGGAGGGGAACGTCCCAAAAAATGCAGTGAAAAATCGCCACGTCAAACGAGTGCATCATAACCTCCGTGTTAACAAACTTGATCTTGATCTGGTTGTTAGTTAGTTAGGTTGTTGTGATTCCCTGGAGATACCATTTAAGGAAGGTAGGAGGGAGTGATCGGATCACCGGAGTAGGATGCGAGTAAGTTCACTGCTAGTAAGTAGGAGGGAGTGAATAGCAACGTCACCATGCACTCTGCAGTGCATGCATGAACAGTTTGAGTTTGTATTCACGTCAAGGTGTTTTTTCACTTAATTAAATTGACGTTTGAGTGGCATAACTCACGTGTGCATATAGTACTAGTGTCTTCTCGACTACCAGTTAACGTTGTCATCTTGTTTGCATTTTTAACACACTCTTCAAAAAATGAACAACGGTGCCATAAAAACATCCCACATAGGTACCATAAAGTATCAGCTTTAAGGCAGATGCATACCTTGTCGTCGTAGCAAAAGCTCAGTTTCTGCATCCACCCAGCAACTGCGAATAATACTGAAACCAGAACACATGCTTGGATAGGAGTTAAGTCACCAAAATTGGTCTCAGAAAAATATGCTCGTAACAATCGCGGAGCAACACAGAGCCTGGAAAACCCAAACAAACCTGCACTTTCTTCATCCTCGCCGAAACATGCATCTCACTGGCAAAAGTACAAGTTACTGTGTGTGAACGTGTGTTTCCTCATCGTGTACTTGCTAGAGTCATGCTAATGGATTTTACAAATTTCCACCCTAAACCCTAGCCAACTGTTATAATGAAATGGTTGTTAAAATAGATTTTCCTGCATAGGGAGTTGACAGTATGAATATTTTACTTTGTAAAATAAGGGTCTTTTTGATAGAGCTAATGTATATAGACATATACACTACTAATCCATGTCCGGTGGACATGAACCTAGTAGTGGAACGAACAGACACTCTATTCACACAGACCCCCGACAAGACCGGAATTCTTCTTCTATAAAGACATGTCTAATTACAAGTACGATATCCAAATGCTAGCCATCGACAAAGTTAGTGTAATATTTTTTTATTATAGCCTTTAAAATGTTTCATCCAATTTGGTTTTACTATTATTAAATTTGGCTAGCAATTGGATTAAAGGCTCGTTTATTCTATAGCCTTCATCTAAGATCATGCCATAGCTTTTTTGTAGCAAGTTTTATTGCCATTTGGATTGATTATTTACAAAGCTTTTATCCGTTTGAGTCCTAGAAACTGAAGTAGAAAGATAAATTCTTTGAAATCTATTTCATAAGCAATTGTCTTTGAAGAAATGAAGAGGTTTTTTTAATTAAATCTTGTCTAAAACCCAATGTAAAAATTAAAGTATTCATTTTATTATATTTTTCATTCAATCTAGAGGCTTTAAAAAAAATTATATATATTCTTAGAAGAAAATGTGCACATGTAAATGAAACACCTCAAAACAAGTATCCTTGTAAAATTTATTCCTAAGAGACAACGAGTATGTTCATGGGGAAAGAATTTCAAAACAGTTTTAAAATTCATGGGGAAAGAATTTCAAAATAGTTACTATGATCAACTCCTAAAGGCCGAAGAGCCCCCTCGAGGGACTCTTGAAGGTTTGGGCACATTCCTATGATGTCGTTTTATAACATTCTTCTTTCAGATTTATGTTGTAGATGGGCATTAATAAAAGCTTTGTGTGAATACAATTTTTTCCTACATCCAATATTTAATGAAAAAGTTATAGGATTTTGAATTTCAAATGGGGAGAGCAAGCACATCGGGCCATTCCAAAAACTTTTCCAATCAAAAGCAAGTATTATTATTTTCTTTCATATTGTCAAAAAATAAAACATGAATTGGCAATTTTTGAACCTCCCCTCCTTGCACAATCATTTTGAATATGCTACACACCTCCTCTACGTCTAGAAATTGGTGAAAAGAAAATAACATTTTGATTATCATGATGATAATGAATTTAGACCTTGTGTACTGCAAAAACTTGATACCAAGTGAAGTCAAAGTTTGTTGATCCACTCAAAGTAGGGAAGAAAATGAACCATGTTCTCTACTTCAAACACTATAATCTTTCAATCCGAGCGGTCAAAGTTTATGAAATTTTGTGAGGACGTACCTGAATAAGTCTTAACTCATATCCTATGGTTGGATGTAGAAATGATCCCTCCTCACTCATTGCCCTAGAACAAGCAGTTTTGAAGTGTTTTTGGTGTGAAAATGTCTTGGACCTTTAGGGGTTAAGGTTACCATTGTGATACACTCACAAATAATGATCTCACTCCACTTCTAAACATACACTCTTCTCATGTACTACTAGAAGAACATTTTTTTTTTGCATAGTTTTAAAAAGCACCGATTGAAGGCTATAGCGATTAAAGTTCAGAAGGTGCCAGTGGTAGCCACTATATGGTGTTGTATTTGAGCATCACAAGGTTCAAATATTGAAATGACCTCGAAATGAAAGATATTGGTTAAAAAATCTTCAATTCAAAGGTGTAAGTTTTGCTAAACTTAAATACATATTTTATATTCTGTAAAGTGAATACGTCCTTGTATATGTTGTTCCTAAATGACATTTAAGGGTAAATCCCTAAAGGACGGTGACTATGTTCCACAAAACCACCCCTTAAATGCCTATTGATATGGGATATTATTCTTAAAAACTTTTACTATTTTCAACCACTAAATCTCAAAGTATAGTACTACAAGAGGACACTTAAACCATTTTGTAAACTTTGACCACGCAGATTGTAAGAGACATGCATTGAAAGCAAGCAAAATTGTGTTTTTTTCCTTGCGGACAAGGTCGGCATACATTGACTTAAGATGATAGCATATTTTTCCATAAGTATTATGGATCTGTGTTTAACATTGTGCTAGGTCATTGCACGCCAAAATTCACAAGTGATGAAAGTGTTTAGGATACGAAAAAAAAGTCTTGCAATGACAAGGGGTATTGAATGTGGCCATTTCCCTAGGAAACATTTTTTAATCTAGATTTGAAATAAATATTTGTTGGATCTCAAATCCAAATGGTAGATGATATTATCATGCATTTTCCTATTATGAGGAATCATTCTTGAAAACTTTTGAAATTCTTGATTTCAATGCATTTTATGAAATTCATAATTTCTATAAAATCAATGAGGGTTGCCAAGAACTTTTCTTCACCACTGCCTCCCTCAAGAAATTATACTATTCAACCCCACAATACTTTGCTTAGCTAGCCCAAACTTAACCTTTTGATGATTGAAATATCATTTCCCCTCTAGAAGTACTAAATATAGATATATATTGTATATATATATATATATATATATATATATATATATATATATATATATATATATATATAATTCATATATATATATTATTTATATTATATATAATATTTATATATAATATTTATATATAATGTATGACTATTTTTATATAAAAATAATCAATAATCAATACTAGATTTTTGGATTTGCCCAAACTCAACTTGTACCCTACATGTACAAATTGTCCTTTAAGGATTAAGACAAATTTTATGGTGTTTTAGCACTCAAATTTTATAGGGTTAGCACTCTAAATGTTTTTGATGAGCTGAATTTTTTTTAGACTATGAAATTTGCCACTCTTTACCATCACAAACTACATGATGTACTGTACAGCACTATACAACATCTCAATTTTTTGCACCATACATCTCATTTTTTTTGCACTATACATCATCTAAATTTTTTTGCACTGTACAACATTTCAAATCTTTTGAGTAACTTGGTAAAGTGCTTGAATTGTGCACCCTCCAACAATAGTAGCTTCAGATAACATAGATTTTCATCAAGTGTTAGAATTTTATTTTTTTAAACAGTACTCTTAAAATCATTTAGAAGTCACTATCTATAATTAAAAAAAACTTCAAAGGAAATTCTTGAAAATTGACACACAAAAACATGCCTCCCAATCTTAAAAAAACCCCCATTTTGGAGAATTCGGTCCTTTAGATGTTAAAATTTGCTTACATTCTGATTTTCTAGCTTGGATTTATCATATGTGCTAGCTAAAAACATGCTTCACTAGAGCCACAAGTACATCAAGGATGTCCAGGCACACCCAAGTATGGTGTAACTTATCATATTCCATGGTCTATTTAAACGTGTTAGAGTTTTCCTGTGGGTAAAAGGGGCGGCCTTGCATGTTACCCCATATGTTGTGGTCTTATAAGGTAAGCCCCCCATAACCAACCAAAATCCATAATCAACGCCTATAAAATTGGGGTATATCCAACCCTCTTCTGTCCCATTACCACCAAGTCAGCTCCAAATGGAGGTTCGCTATCACTCAAGACCCTTGCTTTTGGTCGTTGGTTATGGAGGGTACCTATTGCTAGCCAATCACTAAACATGGGTGCATAGTTCAAAAATTCATAACTAATTCAATTTTCATCGGAAAAATATGAAATAACTTGGGTTGGATTTGTAATTCTACTGACTATCACTGAAAAATAACAGTATAATTATCTTTTCTCTCCATATATGCACATTCCTTAACTTGTCGGTTTTAGGGGGACTTATCTCAATAGTAATCAATTCCAAACCGCTTGGAAAAGGTGTAAAGAACTACCGGTCAACTCTTGGGAAATTTGAGGTCTATTAGAGTTATTTGTAAAGGGAACCGGTCTTTTATCCTCCTTTTTTCATAGGAATGAAAATCTAACATGTATTTGAGTGTAGCCGCAAAGTAATCATGTGAAATAAATTCAGGATTTGAGGGTTTTATGGAGGTGTCAGTTACCACAAATGGCACAAATCTCCCAAAAACAAACAAGAATAGTGTTGAACAGTGTTGGCTCATTGGACCAGTGTGGTATACATATTCGGCAAAGTTGCTGACATGGCTGACTTGAACAATGTGTACCATGTGACAACACTCGGCGCTCAATAAAAGCCAGGCTCAAACTGGAGTTTGGCAATTATGGGGCTCAAAAACTAATATGTCCAGTGTTCTATTCAAGGTCTACACTAAAAACCTCCCAATGGACTCGGCGACCCTGGCTTTTCCATTTTACAGGTCAGAAATTGAGGATTTGGGGTACTTTGCGGAATACTCTATTGTATGGACAAGCTTTGTGATATTTAGAGATGTAAGACAACCTTTTTTTTTTTCGAAGTAGGATGAAGGTTGAGTGAGCTCCGTATTTTCTGGTGAGGGGGAGTGCGGAACTTAGTGTCAAATCAAACAACATAGGCCACAAGGAGTGCTGGACCTTGTCGAGAGCCCCTATTTTGCATCTGATTTGATTATAGGGTTAGGCCTGGGAAGCAGGCTGTGTTGGAAAGGCTCACAAGCTCCAGATCTGAGGTTTTAGTGAGGAGATCGAGGTACTTTGGAGTAGGATTTTGTGGAGAGTTTTAGATCTGAAAGCTTGGGGACTCGTGTTGGACACAGATCTACTCTTCAAAGTACCAACATACCTGACCGCCCTAATCTGTGAGAGGTTCCGGATCTGCAAGCCGCCTACAAGCCCCACACCCTCCGAGCCAGCGCCACAGCATACAACATTGGAGGAAGAACCAGCAAACTTGGGTCCAGGAGCTATGGCGCATCATATCAGGCTATTTCTTACCTACACACCTTCTTTTCATTTTTTCTCATCTTAGTATTAGTGTGTTTTGCTTGCGGCTTCCTAGTACACTTTAAACTCACATCAACACCAACAGTATGCTCACTAGTGCACACACCTGACCATGAAGAACACAACACTCTCACACACATAAAATTTGCTCGCAAACACAACGTTAGCGCACAAGTAAGGAAATGCCAATTTGTCCAACGCAATTTCAATAAGAAGTCATACAGGCTAAGCACCATCCACCTAGCTAACACCGACATAGGCACATTGTCTAGACCTCTAACAGGAGATTCAGTATCTCCACAAGTGAACGGACTCTGCAGCAATACAGGATTGTGTGCCGTACCGCTGCGTCGCAGCAGAGACCCCGACTCTGCGGATTTGAAGTCCACGATCAGAGGGCAAACACGCAATTTGCTGAGGGCCGCGAGCAAGACGAAATTCTACAACGCAACGAAGTACATCAGAACAAGACCTCAACCGCACCTACAAAGCAGACCAAAGCAAAACAAAGACCAGCACCAACACACGCAAGATGGAAGCATCTCGCCTAACCCCGAATGCACACACTCCACAACAACAAATCTAGGTAAGTTTTCTAACACCCTCAATTACTGTTGTTCATATATTCATGCTGAGAAGAAACATAACGTACATCATAACCACGAGATTAATAGAACTGAATCCATAGCATCCATAGCAGCAGTTCATAACATCAGAAACACAAGTAGTAGCTGCTATACCCGCACTAAAAGTAAAAACCCTAACAAAACCCTAGTAAAACAAAAAATAAAACAGCGTAAACAGCCAGTAGACAAAGTAAGGCAGTACGTACCTGTGCTTCGAAAAAATCTTGTCTGGATCCTAAGCTACAGCCAGTACCAAGGAGATTCGACCCAAAAGCGCCTGGGACAGTGGTGCCGTAGTCAACCTGCACGGGGAGTGAAGAAAATCAGCAAACATTGCCGCCAGCCCAAAGACGAAGACACCGACACGACCAACACGAATCAAGACTACGTAAACACCAAAGAGGACCAATACATGAAGGAGCTGCAGGACGAAACCAAGCAAGAAGTAGCTGTCAAGGAAAGAAGGGACTCTGCACAAGCAAGACGAAGCCGAAGAACCGCAGAGGCCACCCAAGAAGACCGAAACCAAGACAAAGTCGAAGACGAGCCGCGAGACCACAAACAGAGGCAGGAAGCAAGAGAGCGCGAGAAAGAGGCTGCAGCAACAAGCCCAAGCGAGAGAACCCAGCACAACAAGACCAAGACACATCAAGATCAGGAACGAGCAGCAACAAGACCAAGAAATAGAAGTCCGAAGAAGCGAAGACCGAAAACAAACAATCAGGAGCAGCGAGGTCAAGAGCGAGTACGCGAAACGAAGAACCAAGTGCACCAAGACCAAGAACGCGAAACATACACAACAAGATCAGGAATCGCGAGGCGGCTAACGGGAGGCAGCGAGACCAAGTGGACGTCAGCAGGAGCATTTCCCCACAGCCACAGCCCCGGGCAAGAGCAGAGGAGCGACCCCCCGAAGCCACAGCCCCAGGCGAGAGCAGAACGCGCGAACAAGACTTATACGGGCCTCCACTGCTCGGCGAGAGCGGGGCTCCTCCTGAATTGGGCCGAAGGAACTGTAGGAGAGGCGGAGGACACAACCATACGGGACGCCCCAGTGGCAAACGGCTACCCAGCCAGCATGGCAGGCAGCTCCAGAAGGACTGGCTCCAGCAGCGTTGACATGGAAGGCCTGGAGGAAAGTCCCATCAGAGCACCATCAAAGGGTACAACGGAAGCCAGTAGCCACAAGAAGAACAAAGTCTCGATCACGCAAAAAGGTAAGTCACTACACGAAACAGACTCACCAAAGTTCAAATTTTGGTTGGATTTCCAGGACATGGAGACCTTGGCATTGGAGGACGGTGCCGAAGAATTGTACAGCGGTGAATCCATAGGGGACATGGTCACACGTGGAATGAAGGCGGAGGAAGCTATGAAGGTATGCAACGCAAGAGTGGCCTTCCCCCGAATTCCACAACTACTTTACTCCATGGTAACAAGCGATGGAATGGGCCAACATTTCAACATCACCCAAGTCCCCGTTGACATCAAAACTAGTGAGAATTTTGGCCTCTCCCTTGACTTTCACATTGCCATCTTCTTCGAAACACCTAAAAACCCACTCATGCATGATGTAGTTAAAAAATGGTTGTAGAAAGACTAAAGAAAATGAACATAGCCTTAGGGGAAGACCTTATCGATCCAATTGCTATCCAATGCTTAAGCATTAAGAATGGGAAAACTAAAGGGGTTTGGGCCGGTAACATTAAGTTGCATCTCCTCAAACCGGAGATTGATGGGCTAATGCTACTCAAAGGCCTTAGGCCTTTTATTCTAACCATTGATGATGAATGTGTAGTTGGAAAAGTGTGCAAGTCCTATCATGGCATTGCCAAAGGATCTAACCTCTCCGTGAAGATCAAGTGTGACACTTTGATAGGAGTTTCCGCTCAAGTAGTGTTTAAGGAGATACTTGGCAATAGCTTCCATCGTGGCCACAAGTTTGAGATCTCGGGCGTCCAAAAAATGATTGGAGACTCACATGCCTTTGTCATTGCCACTACCCCCCAACAAGTGAAGAAAATACTAGCACACCACATCACCATGCGAAGTAAAGTCTTGGAAGCAAGACAAGTCCTTGACACCAAAGGACCAAAAGGTAATTTCGAAACCAAAGCCCGAAAAGATGCTTTAACACTGACCTTATCTCCCCTTCCTATTCGTTTGGACCTCGCAAACACTACCCATGAAATATACAAAGTCATGGGAGGTACTAATGTGCGCTCTATTTGGTTTCATAGGGACAATGGCACTCACCACAATGGTAGTGCAAACGTCCTTTGTGCTAACCCAATAGTGTATAGGACTTTTGTGAAGAAGACTCACGAAATAGGGGGAAACTTTGTGGATTTCGCACCACATAGAAGAAGCTTAGAGGGGGTAGACCCTCCCACCGCCGAACAAGTGAAGGAGTTTGGGTTTGAAGACATCAACACCGCAATTGTCAATACCATCACCACATTCAACATGCAAGAGAAGAATGAGCACATCACCAAGAAGAACATGGTGGAGTTATTGGAAGAGAACAACAAGAAACTAAGACAAGAGAGCAAGGAGTACACCGACAAACTACACGACGAATTGAAGACTCAAATGGAAGGCATCCAAGAATCAATGTTAGCCACCCTCCAAAGTATGAGAGCATTCTCGGGAAGAATCAACAATCCAAGAATTGAAGAAAACCGGCCAAACATGTGAGCTCCAAGGACTACATAGTAAAACACATCTCTTCTATAGCATACTACAAAATACGATACGGAGTAGTGTATTCATTTAGAAATATAATTAAATACATACTAGCATACAAGTACATAAATACAAAACAAATACACCATACTAAAAACTATACACAAAACATACACATCACTAGAATACGTAGACTATACCACAGAGGGTACCGTACAAAAAATATATATTGTATTCAATACTACATTCAATACAAATACTATACCGAACACCTCAAAGACTACTCTCAAGACCATACAAATAATTACTATCTATACAAAAGGATACATTGTAAAATATACACAAAACTCAAACTAACACCATACTATACGACACTTAGTACAAAATATGATAATAATACTAGTACATACACCGCTAACTATAGTGATACATCTACGAATACAAATACCGATACAAATGCTAATACGTATATCCGTTCGTATATTGGTATGATCCCTGATAAATATACTGGTACATATATGTATACTAATACGTACACTAATAAATATACTGAAATACGTACTAATACCAATACTAATAAAAATACTGGTCCAAATACTAATACTAACATAAATACTAACATAAATATGGACACACACACCAAGACAAATATTGAGGCACATACCATACAAACTTAGGTATAAATACTAACATAAAACCAAACACAACTACATATATACAAAAATATACAAAGACAACCACACACCATCAAAAAAACAACAACAACAACAACAACAACAACAACAACAACAACAACAACAACAACAACAACAACAACAACAACAACAACAACAACAACAACAACAACAACAACAACAACAACAACAACAACAACAACAACAACAACAACAACAACAACAACAACAACAACAACAACAACAACAACAACAACAACAACAACAACAACAACAACAACAACAACAACAACAACAACAACAACAACAACAACAACAACAACAACAACAACAACAACAACAACAACAACAACAACAACAACAACAACAACAACAACAACAACAACAACAACAACAACAACAACAACAACAACAACAACAACAACAACAACAACAACAACAACAACAACAACAACAACAACAACAACAACAACAACAACAACAACAACAACAACAACAACAACAATGCCGGTCTCCGAAGGAGACCGGCATGAATAAAGTGTCTGTTCGTTCCACTACTAAGACCATGCCCATAGGACAAGGAATTAGTGAGCTGGAACTACTTCCCTCTCTCGAGGATAGACACTATGTAACAAGAAACCGAAGAACCACAAGTCAACCAGCCAACCAACGAATCACAAACCAAGCAACTAGCCAATGAACTAACCTCAAACAAGGCAAGTAGTCAAAAACCTTAAAACCAACTAGTCATGAAAATCAAGGCGGGGGGAGAATTTAGGGGGGGACCTGTGTGTTTGGGAGGGCTTGGTTGTTTTCGATTTTGCGTTTATGTAGAAGAATGGACATGGCATGTTGGATAGCTATGGTGTTAATGTTTTTAAAGGATGTTTTAATTGTTTCTCAATTAGTGGGCAATAACAACAACAACAACAACAACAACAACAACAACAACAACAACAACAAAAACAACAACAACAACAACAAAAACAACAACATATACAAAGACGAATACACACAATCAAATAAACAAAAAAGAAAATACCAAAGCCACATACAAAACCAAAAAACTCTAAAACAAAACAAAAAACCCATCTACTACAAAACACTAATACTAAATATGTATACCAATATAAAACCAAATACAACCACATCTACACACCCAATATACAAAGACAACCACACAACATCAAAAAATACATACATACACACATACACACATACAAAGAAGAATACATACAATCAAATAAACAAAAAATAAAAAACCAAAGCCACATACAAAAACAAAAAATTCCAAAACAAAACAAAAAACCCATCTACTACAAAACACCAATACTAAATATGAATACCAATATAAAACCAAATACAACTACATATACACACCCATATACAAAGACAACCACACATCATCAAAAAAACACATACATACACACATACAAAGACGAATACATGCAATCAAATAAACAAAAAATAAAATACCAAAGCCACATACATAACCAAAAAATTCCAAAACAAAACAAAAAACCCATCTACTACAAGATACTAACACTAAATAGAAAAGACTTAGAGACTAACCCAAGACCCATGCCAAACGCTCTAAAAAGGCACCTTGCCTTGCACAAAAAGAATACCAAAACACATTTTTTACCAAACACCATAAAACTACAACCCGAATACGTGCACATAGCCCAAAAACGTGCCCCCCTCTCTAAAACAACACACACAACACATCAACAATATAATGACACATACCCATTTATCGCCATATACTTAAATCAAAATAATAAACACCCTCCATCCCACATTTTTTACGCCCTAGGAAACCATGAAAAATCAATACACAAGGTATCATATGTTTTTCTACACAGTCAAGCCATACCTTCCTCAATTAAAACAATAAAACTAAAATTCCCCTACCTCCCTAACACTAGTATCAATGAATCAATGAATATAAATAATGAAATACATACTGATACAAACACCAAAACAAACACCTTTTTAATACCCAACATAAATACTAACACAACTCCATACGAAAGTGACTTAAATACCCCCGCAAATACCAACATAAACCCATATACAAATATCTTTACACATAATATTCACATATTCAAAAAACCAAACACAATCACAAAAATAGAAAAACAAACATACACACACCTACACATCATTAATAAAACAACAACCACTAAACAAATAAACACACGAGCACAAAATTGGTTAAAAATAAATTCAACTACACCCACTATAGAAATCAATAACAAAAAATTCATTACCCACATACTAAATATAAACAACCACCTCCCCCCAAACAAACAAGACCTTAATAACATAACTAAGTCTAAAACAACTACTATACAAAAAATAAAAACGCTAACATACAATACTAAACAAACACAAAACAAACTCTTACTACTTCTAGGAGGAGACATAGAAACCAACCCCGGACCCATGCCAAATATACTAAAAAGGCACCCTACATCACACAAGAAAAATGCCAAAATATACTTCATACCTAATACCATAAAACTACAACCGGAATATGAACACATTGCAAAATCCTTTGCACCCTTTTTAAAAAACACACATACATTACACCACACACATAACACCACACACCCAAACATTGCCCAATACATACAACAAAAAAATATGGATCCACCTCCCCACATTCTATATGCACTGATAATCACTACTCACCCAAACATCGATAAATGTAACCATCTCTTATACCCACAAAATTTGAACACAATTACATGGGCCAATACACTTCTACAAACTCTACAAAACTTACAAAATCCACCAGAACGACACATTTTCACTACACACTCGTATACTAAATTCCTAGTAGACAACCAAAATATTATAAACCATGAGAATTCAATACATAAAAGATTATACGACTTCTTACACAGTCAAGACATACCACCCTCAAATGATACAATAAAACTAAAATTCCCTTACCTCCCTAATATACTCATAAATGAATCACTAAAATGTCTACACCCTATACCAGAATACATCCACCCACCCCCACCCCTTCCCTACATCCCTCCTCAAAATCATAACATTAGATCAAACCAAGAAAAAACATACATAATCACATGGAATGCCTCCTCACTAAACACTGCCCTTCCTAGCTTACAAACTTTAGTCACAAACACAAACACACCACCAGCCCTTATAGTAATACAAGAAACAAAACTAACCGTCACAAAATCCACAAAATATATACATAATATATTTCAAAACTATAAACTCATCTTTAACAATACACATACACTTACAAGATGCATGCAACAACGGAGACCATACACTCCGGGCCGAGGTGGCCTCCTTGCATTAATACACAAAAAATATACATTCCCAGGCAACATCAACAAAATCCCTACCCCAATGCACATATCACCATACATTCAAATAATCAAAATCGCTAATCACCCACTACAACCGTCGTTAATCTTTCACATGTTTATGCCATCCCATCCCGAAGATATTAGATTTCTCTTGGATATACAAAACACTATTACATCCCAAATTAATAATAATCCCAATCATTCATACCTATTATGCGGAGACTTCAACAGAGACATAGCGTTAATTGGCCGCCAAAATGGAAACCATCACACCCCCCCTCAAAACCTAGATTACCAATGGCGTCGCTTCACAGAAAACTTAAACTTCACTTATATCAATACCGATACACAATTCTCTAGACAGGGTGGCTATAATTATGGTGGTTGGAGTCTAATAGATGGATTCTATATAAATACAAACAACAATACACAATGCACCTCTTCAACAAACAAAGATATTATTCTCAACTCGGACTACTCAACCGTACAATTGCACATTCCAAATAACACACTAATTAGTAGAACTCCTATAACCCTAAACAAAGACACTATACGTATACTCAACCCCATCCCAAAATCCAACATAGAAAAATTCAACATAAAATTCTTCGAAGAAAACTCCGTACGAATAGACTCCCTCATAAACACTCTTGAAAATAATAGTCAATTTACACAAGCACAATGGCAAGAAGCATGCGACACCCTAGACAAACTCATCAAAAAAATCTCTGACACACTAGAACAAACTTGTAGAGCTCTACCTGTAGAGTATATTGAGCTCTACAATACACTAGAACTACACTACAGGTAGAGCTCAATACACTAGAACAAACTTGTAGAGCCCAATACCTCAAATGACAAACAGAACTTCTCAACAAGGCGGGTACCTACCCCGCAAACTCTCTAAAACTTGGAAACAACACTTAACCACATACCATACCATACGCAAAACCATTAGAATTGTAAAAAACAACCCTCAATGGCATAACCATCCAATATACAATGAACTACTAACTCTACAACACATCCAAATCCCTACCCCGCCGCCTCCGGACCTTCCCCACGATACATGGATAAATGATATCGCGCTAATTGCAAAAAATGCCAACATACAAGCCCGGAAAGTAATCACAAATTACACCAAAGAAAACATTAAAAAAGCCATCTCAAAATACATACAACTATACGAAATCAGTCCAAAAAAAATTAACAAAAAAGTCTTTAAAAACCTTGAATCCCCGCCAATGGACTGTATCACAGATCAATATAATAATATTCTAACTAGCCCCGAAGACATTGCGAATGAAATATTCAACCAACAAACAAAAACCAATAGACCAACAGTACCAACATGTAATTATCAACATACAATAGAATGTACATGTGCAATACGCCAATACCCATGGCATGACTTGGACGAATATACTCTTGATAAATGGGGCAAACCAGAAATTCCAATACATAAATACCTCAACAGAGCCACATACGACACATGCCTTCAAAATCTTGGAAATAATAAAGCCCCAGGCCCAGACCGCATACCAAACTCAATACTCAAAAACATGCCTCCAAGATTTCATAAACTTTTATTCGTATTCTTCTCTCACAGCTATAAACAAAAACAAATACCAAACTCATGGAAAACAAGCACAACAATTTTACTATAGAAAAAAGGCGACTCTTCAATGCTACCCAACCATAGGCCAATTGCACTAGCTAACACAATATATAAATTCTTTACCAGTACACTCACCTCCATATTATCCTCATACGGTGAAAAATTCAAAATCCTACATGATAGTCAAGAAGGATTTAGAGCAGAGAGAAGTACCGCACGACAAATACAAACTATAATAGCCGCGCTAGAAGAGGCAAAATTTACTAACCAAGATATATACATATTATACGTGGACTTCAAAAATGCCCTTGGCTCAATTGACCATGCCCGACTTCTAGCAATAATGATAGACCTTGGGTATCCAAAAGATGCAACTACACTTGTTGGAAACATCTATTCTCAATCATCTACTTGTTATATCGGTGAACACTTTGGGAAAACAAAACCTATATCCATCCAAAGAGGAACTATACAAGGGGACACCCTCAGCCCATACTTATTCATTATATTTTTAGAACCACTACTCAGATGGCTAGAAAGAATCAATTTTGGGTACACTTTTGGCACATCATAGGTCACAATAAACTCCGCCGTATACGCGGATGACCTAGCCACCATAACTAACAAAATCAAATCAATCCAGATACAACTAAACAAAATTGATAGATATTGTAAATGGGCCGGTATGGACATAGGTGTCCCAAAATGTGCCGCTACTGGATGCCCAAACAAATCCAAATTGAACCCTACCACTTTCAAAGCCCTAATGCAAGCCTCGAACATCAATTACCGCAATCAACCGATCCCCATACTACACCAAAATGAACCATACATATACTTAGGTATAAACCTTGTTCCCTCGCTAAAATGGAAAATCCAAATCCACACCACAACGACGAAACTCATCAAACAATGCAAAGAACTAACAACATGCCCAGCCACCATGAAACAAAAAATAATAATGGTGGATACCGTACTACGCCCAGGGGTGGCATACAGTTTCTACAGTGTACCATACTCTATACCAGCTATCAAAAAACTTGATAAAAAAATAATAGCCATACAAAAAACCATATGTGGACTACCAAAATGTATGTCAAATGCAATAACCCAACTTCCACATAACCTATTTGGACTAGAAGCTTTCTCCCTCAAAAATGCATATCTCCGATGTATAGGCGAACAACTGCAATATGCTTTAAACGATAAAGGAAGGCTTGGGAAAATATATAATGGACTAACTCATTATGTCCTTGCCCAATATGGTGGCGCCGAAAACATACCTAGAATTAAAAAATAATGACTGCTTAAGATCACCAATAACACGAACATTCTTCTTATTAAAACATATAGCTAAAGTCCACCTTAAAAGTACACTGCCAAACTTCCTCACTAATCCTACAACACTAGAAATACTATGGCGCCAAGAAACACTAAACCACAACACACTAAATTCCCAACCCTCCCAAAAGCTCCTACAAAAGCTCCTCTCAAAAAATATTTTTGAACTAAACCAAATTACTTTACCCAACGGCACACACATCATGAACAATGAGGACTTCAAAACCTACCATTTCACCCCATCCAAACTAATAAAAAAACGCCCTAAATATTGCTAAACAACTATTTTTCCACCCTACTTGCCCCACTACATGTCACACTCCTTGTAACATACATCCCTACTCTCACATACTTAAAGATTCCTTCATCACCCTCAACAATAGCATCATCCCAAGAAATATCCCCACACCAATCAATCCCCCTAACCCTCCACATACACACCACCCCCGTCCCCCTACATACATCCCCAAAAACCCTACCACATATCCCATTAATAACATCATACGCCATAAACATATCCAACACACAGACACAAATAACATACAAACTACCTACACAAAATATTTATGCCAATGGCAACACAATGATAATACATACAATAAATGGCTCCCCCAAAGAATCAATTTTCCACGGCACGATACCAATACCTCCACACATAACACCGAAAAATTAAAACAATACTACCAAACGATCCAAAAGAAAATATACTCAGATATCATCCTTGCCCACCAGCCACAAGAACAATTTTTAGACTCAAGATCCGTAACACCACCCATAATTATCCCACTCTTAAACATCTACACAACAGAATGCAACCCCGAAAATGATATCCTTACATCCTCAAACACAATTCAAATAGATAACAATCAAGCACATCTATATGAAGAAAACGGCCGACATTTACACACCATGCCTGTTACCCGACTCCAATGGCTATGGAATCAATATAATACAAAATTACAAACTCCTACAAACATCGAACCAACGACCCAACCCTTTGAAACCGAACTAATATGGCTCTACCAAAGGTATAAATACCGAATACCAAAAACTAACCCCCTCAAAAATGCCCAATACACAATACCCACTCTCAATTTAGACTCACTGATCTCATCCTTTAATATCGAGCAATCATACTTTTCTTCCCCGGTCACATGTTCTACCAAACTAAAAAAATTCTACTCACCTTATGAAAGAGACAAAATATTCGGATCCCTAGGAAAGGCCTTTGACTACAAATGGATCGGTAAAATGGCATAGCCCACCCCCACAACGAGAAGGACATGGAACAAGCCATACAATGAGCTAGACTTGCCGCCAAACACAATCCAAATAACACAAAAACAGTCATCATCACACCGAACAATAATTGGTACCAAAACAACAACCAACATCCAAACCCATTCCCAGATTCCCATATCATTGCATTATTTGAAGCAGACACAATACCATACGAAGAACCTACTATTCCACCCGAGCTAAAAAAACCCCGAATAGAGCCATCTACATTACAAATACTATACGTCCATCATCAAAATCATACCCTTGGTTCCCTAGAACAACATGCGGAACTTACCTCCATAACAAACAATCTAAACATACACCGACTATACACAAAACCGGCCCCACCAACACCCATACAAACCTCCGTAAACAAAAGTAAAAACTGGTCAAAACTAAACTATGTCAACAACACATTAAACTACTCCGTCATACCTCCCCCTCTTCCAAACTACCAAACCCATACCACACCAGAATTTAACCCCACATACAGTTATTACACCGATGGCTCCTTTAAACCACCATAACAAATTAGCCCGGGCTCTTGGCACAGAGAAAAAGCTGGCTATGGCATATATAATTCTACCAAAGAAATTAAACTAGCCAAAAGACTCCATGGACTATAGAATATCCTCAGAGCAGAACTCATGGCTATCCACAAAACACTACAAATCATCACAACAAAATACAATGATGAACCCGCACATATATTCACCGATTGTATAAATGCCCTCTACCTACTTAATACTCAAATAACACACCCTACCCTTCACAATAGCCACCCCGACCAAACCATATTAACATCAATGGTCCAAATGTTACAAAACCGTACACAAATCACAACCCTCCACAAAGTGAGAGCCCATGCCAACATCGATGGCAACGACCAAGCAGACAAATTAGCAAAAGAAGGCCGAGAAAAAACACACAAAAATGCCAAAGACCCACACAAACATGCCCATGCCACCCCATACTACTTTCAAAAAGAAGATTGGCCTTCCAAAGAAGATACCCCCCACAAAGGCCCAATTAGATTTTTGGGCAAATATCTCAAAAAACAAGACCTCTACAACAACCTTGACACAATTTCAGAAAATATTCCTAACATAGAAAAATGGTCTAACAATAACGACATAGACAATGAACTCTCTACAAACTTTTGGAAAAACCCCATCATCTCAGACTCGCAAATAACATGCCTCATCAAATTCCGTACTGGTCAGTATATGGGAAACGCTCGCAAACAACTCTTCTTTGGAATAGAATGATTCCCATCCATAACATGTCCCATATGCCCCTCAACGGACCCCGACACATGGCTCCATGTCCTTCTCAAATGCCAAAACCACCACATACACTCTCTAATTGTTAAAAGACATAATAAAGCGGTATGGGAAGTCCGAAAACTAATCACCTCCTACAATAAATCGAGATGTTTCATATTAATGAACGCCGGCACTTATAATAATAATCCACAAGAGAATACGGTCCCCCCTTGGCTACTCCCATGCTCGTGTATGACCCAAAGATGTCATTGCAACGCTAGGCTCAAACCAGACATCCTTTGCGTTAAAGGTTTACCATATAATGACCCACCACCCGATAACATCAACCAAGAATACACCATTCAATTCATTGAATTCACATATTGCAACGATAGATTTTCCCCAGAATCAATCCAAAATAAAATTGATAAATACCAACCCCTTATTGACGACATCGTCGCCCTCGGATGGAATGTCGACCCCCTTATTGTAATCACATCAGGCGCTCGTGCCATCACCTTTATCCCATCTATGAAATCTCTAGAAGATACCTTCAAGATACCCATTGAAACAATTAAAACCTCCTTTAAAAACATTAACACCATTGCTATTCAATATGCCATGTCCATTTTACTACACAAACGCAAAATCGAAAACAATCAAGCCCTCCCCGATACACAGGACCCCCCTTAAATTCTCCCCCCGCGTTGATTTATCATGACTAGTTGGTTTTGAGATTTTCGACTAATTGCTTGATTTGTGGTTCGTTCGTTGGCTAGCTGGTTAGTTAGTGGCTCGTTGGTTGGTTTGTGGTTCCTTGGCTACTTGTTACATAGTGTCTACCCTCGAGAGTGGGAAGTAGTTCCAGTTTACTAATTCCTTGTCATGTAGGCATGGTCTTAGAAGTGGAACGAACAGACACTTTATTCAAACCGGTCCCCTCTCGAGAACCGGTGTTCTTCTTCTTCTGGACAAGCTTTAGCTTACACTAATTGCCATTACTATTCATGCCTTTCATTGGTGTAAAGAAAGGAAGCATGAAAATTCTCATACTCTCTCCCTTTTCTAAATTGAAATCTCACTTTATCTTCATCTTTTCTTTCCATATTTAGGATTTTAAGAGAAAGTTTATATTCTCTCCATGATATGTTAGATACTAAAGAATTTAAAATGAGTATACACTCAAACCTCATTAATATGACACTCTTGGTTCCCAGAAAATGTGATACAATTGATCAATACTACATTGATGCTACATAAGATGGCATGATGTGACACTAGTAAGACGATTAGAGATTAGTGCTAAAAATAATATAAGAATGTCAAATGCACATGTATATTATAATTGCATTTTCTTACAAGTGCTAAAATATAGATCACTTCTACTATTAGTTGGAAGTAAGGAAACTTTGAATGACACTTTACTTACAACATAACAATTGGACAATATGCATCTCAAATTGAAAGTTTGTTACATGTTTTATTTATTTTCAAAAAAATTGTAGTAGAAAATAATTGACTTCCTGAGTAAAACTTGACAAAATCTCCACAAAATGTTTGAGCATCTTTCCATTTCAAAACCTTGGATTCAATGTCATTAACATCATATAGCATTGTGTCAACATCAACATCATATAGCATTGTGTCAACATCAACATCATCTGTACTAACACATGCAATATCCTCAAAATGCAAATCTTTTCTAAAAAATCCTACGACTTCTTGTGGGTTTTGTAAAAATAAAATTTTCCTTAAGAAAATCCTAAACGTAAGATAATCTAGAGTGGGAAGAGACAAAGAGGGTAATTTTAAATCTACTGTAAGAAATAACCCTTTTCACCCCTACTTTGCTTGTTAGTGTCACACTTGTTCATGTCACTTATAGAGGTATTAACCCCTACAGGACCATGGCATTTTAGAGGAATTTTTACTCCCCCAATTAAAAATTACCAAGATAAGCTTTTTTAGGATGTAGTAGTAGGATCTTCTTCTACACTTCAATTGAGATGATGTTATGAAACAATTCGATTGTATGGATTTGAAATACAATTGCAATCAAATTGAAAAATTTGTCACAAAAAACGGACACTTAGTCCTTTAGGGGTCATTTTTACACAAGGGACATCCGTACTTCCCAACTTTAGGTGATCCTATCGAGATGTGATAGTAACAAGAGTGACATTAACTCGGTAGGACAAAGCCATTTGATGCAGTGCAATCCACCTGGCAACCAGAACAATCAAGTCTTGAATCCATGCACCACCTTGAGCCGAGCACACCCGCTCCACACTTCCAGATCCTTTGCAAAGGTTAGCCAAATAAAGTCCGGATTTCTCACATTGCAACATCTGATTGGCAGATTAATGTCCCAGATAGTACACCAGATTTAGCCATGAATCTCTGCAACATATCCATCTCCTGTTCACTGCTCAACACTATGGCCGATGGGTGAGAAATGTGTCAAGTTACATCAATCAAATTTTGAGAAAAAGTCTTCTTGTTGTTAGAAATAAGAAATTGTGAGAAAGACTTGGTTTATTTCTTGATATTAAAATTACCAAAATTGGTTGAAAAGGTTTGGAAAGCATTATCGCACAATAAATTCTAAGGTACAAAATTTTGCACCTTTGGGTGTGTTCACCGGACACATTGTTTAATATTGACACCTCCCTCTCCAATCATTTAATTTTTCTAATCAGAGTATTTCAGACACAACGGTATTGTATGGGTATCACCTTGGCATCACATGGGTATCATTTAGATAAATCTCTTGACTTTTCCATTGTGAATTCACTATGTACAAAACTGACCAATGCATAGGCTATATGCTAATGTTTTTTTTAGAATTGGTCACATCTTGCCTTTGGCACGGGTTGGACAAGAATGGAAATCACAGGACTTTCTCGAGTTGCAATAAAGTATTATTCAAACATACATAGTAGAGAAGGTTTTTGAGATGTGAAGGACTACTCATGCTTTGGATACCTTATCATAGACTCAGTAGAGTCTTCCTGAAAGTCACCAAAATACATTGGATAGGTACCCTGAATCTTAAGGTCTTATGTTAGTAACCGGGACCACATGCACATGGTGTCTTGGCTTGGGAATGGTTTGTGGGAACTATTGGTCAACCCTTTGAGAACTCAGGGTACTATGGGGGAACTTTAGCTTGCATAGGATAGGGCCCAAGAACATCAATTGCAAAGCATTTCATTGGTGTAGAAAAAGGCGATATGAAATTTCCTCATGCTTTTTTTTTTTCCGTTTATACATCTCATATTGTTTGGCACCATATTCCTCCTGACTTGCACCTTGAGGAAGCACTTTCACGAAAACTCTAATGGTTGGAAGTTTTGTAATGTTTGAAAACTCCTTCACGAGAATGAATTGATTGCCATATTATATTGCTAATATGGCAACCTAAAGAAAACAATAATTACTACACTTATTAAGGAATAAAAATAAAATGTATGAGATTAGAAACCCAACATAAAAAGGTATCATTGAGGCACTAACTTCAAGTGCATAAGAAATTAAAAGGATTACGTGGTTGACGTACAAGTTAAAATGTAGGTACAATCATTAGGACTATTCAATGAGCTTCACTATATAAAACTAATCAGATAGACCAGCAAAAGGTACTGCACCGCTTGGTTTAGTACAGTTTGTTCTCTATACAATTAACTCCAACCAGCTGGAAAGGATTGCTGCTAGGAAATTGTTGGAGTTGACTTCGGTGAAGCCTTTTTCTAAATTTCAAATGGAATGTTGAGAATACCAACAACGAGGCTCACATGAGAAATGCATCTAAAAAAATTCTATCTCTTCTTTTGAAAATAAAATTATATAGTTAAGCCCCTGACAGATCAAGATGAGCTTCTTGAGAATATAACCGTAGGATGTCCTTCTTTAACCTATATAAGATGATGTGGCAAAAAAATTGTGAATTTTGACTATACGAAATAAAAGATAATTGTAGCCAAAGTGAACAGATTTGTATGCCGAAGGGACAATTTGTTCTTTAGGGGTTATAATCTATGTCTCCTATTGTACTACCAAGGGTTTTGGACATGTTGTTGAGCATGTTTATGGCGGCTCTATTCACATTGGTCCAATATTTTTATTTGATGGAAACTAATAGGCTTTTACATTCTACACATGAAATTAAAAACATAGAAAAGAAAGTTGTAGAGTTGATTAGATCTTAGAACAAAATGGTCTAAGACATTCTTGTATGTTGTAATTTGTAAAAACATCAACGTTTACTTGTGCTCATGAACTCATTTACGCGATGGAACCCAAGTTTATACAAAATATTTTGATATTATGTGTTTAGCCCCTAAAGGACAAGTGACCCTTAGGGCCGCTTCACACCTAATGCTTGAGTCAAAAGTCCGTCGGTTTCCACCAATGAGATTGCTTGAATGGCCAAAGTCCGGCCTCTCGGCCTTCACACCAAAGGCCAAAGTCCGTCGTCTTCCAATGTGCCTACATGGCGATACTTTTGGTGCCAAGGCGACGGACTCTTGAGCAAAACTTGGGTTGTCATTTTTAGTTGACCAAAACTTCTTTCGAGAGTACGTCGGTTTTTTCGATAAAATAATCAAAATCTGACAAGATCTAGACCATTAGATGAAAGAGGGCAAATTTTTTGGCTAGTTTTTTCTGGCTGGTTTTTTTTGGCGTAATGATATTGGGTTTGAACTTTGGACTTGGGTTTTGGGGCTTCACACCATAGCCGCCCAAAGGCTTCAATATATATTTTTTAATGTTTTTTTTAAATCCAAAAGTTTGGACTCTCGCCATAGTTTTGGCAGAAATTTTGACGAACGAACTCTCGACTCGGCCTAGTGTGAAGTGGCCCTTAGGGGAACGATTATGATTTTGGGCAAGTTCCTGAAGTTCAAAAAAAATCCTTTAAAAAAATAACTTATTCTAGATTGTCCATGAGGAGGGCTTTGTGGAGGTTTTTTTTTTTTTTTTGAATTCATGGTTTGAAAGTTAGTACCACTCAAAGTTAGAAATGGGGACGGCAAGCAGGTGAAACACAAGTGCCAAAGAGGTGCACTAAGTAGGGGCACAAATGGTGGAGGAAGGGTAGGGCACCTCAAATCATAGGAGATAAAAGTGCAAGGAAAGACTCCGCAAAGTCCAAAAAGTATGGACCAATTAAAAGTAGATATAAAGGAATGTCAAATCTTAGAAGACCCTGACTTCTAGGGTGAGTGGGTGAATGACGTGACCCTTTATTTCATGAAGGGTCTCCAATCTCAAACCTTGCCCTCCACATAATGCTTGAATAATTCAGTAAATTCATAAAAATTAAAGAGTTTGTTAAATCTTAGATTTATTTTTTCTAAAATTAGTGTATATAGAAATGTCACATGTGAGCCGTTGCAATTCTCAAAGTTGTAAAATTTGATGTAGCAAGAAATATTTTACCACTATTGAACTCATTTCCATGATTTTATACCCCCTTTCACTAAATTATTTATTTCCACATGTTATATACCTCGATTAGACCCCAAATTTTGCACACAATTAGCCAACACCATATGGGTCATATTGGTAATTGTTTAAAACACACTTTAGCATAAATGTTACAAGATATGCTAAGTCAAAGTGGGCTGACCATGCTGAGCAAGGTGGGAAAACAACTATTTTGTGTACTTCAAACGCTACAATCTTTATATCCGTGTGGTGGATTGCTACCAAAAAAAATATGGCATATTTTCATATGAGTTCATTTTAAGATCTTATGGTTAAAATTCCAAATGGCCACTCAAAAATGTGATTATTGTGCCTCTTTTTGACAGTGGCAGTTTTGGACTAGTTTTTGAGGGAAATTGTCAAGGAACTTTAGGGATTAATGAATCAAACGTGATGTGAAAATGAAGAGTTATTTGTCTCGTAGTGTGCGTTGGTCCTTGGTTATGTGATTTAGAGCCATGATACTAAAGAATGCAAACTAATTCATGTCAAAAATATGGTGCAACTGCTCTATGAAGTCCAAATGTACAGTATATAAGGTAAGCCCCTCTAAAACCGACAAGTTAAGGAATGTGCATAGATGGAGAGAGGAGATAATCATACTATTATCTTTCAATGATACCCAATACAGTTACAATTCCAACCCAAGTGATTTTTCATTTTTCCAATGAAAACTGAATTAGTTATGAATTTTGAAATTGTGCAGCCATGTTTATTGGGTGGCCAGCAATTGGTATCCCCCACAACCAACGACCAAAAGTAAGGTTCTTGACCAATAGCAAACCTCTATTTGGAGCTGTGAGCTGGTGGTAATGGGATGGAAGAGGGTTGGATATACCCCAATTTTATAGACGATGGCTATGGATTTTAGTTGGATATGGAGGGGCTTACCTTGCTAAGATATATCCTTGTTTTGGGCGCTCCTTGATTTCTCCTGAAGCAGGGGATTGCGCTCAATGCAACAAACCAAGTCGTGCTCATGTACAAAGGGGTCATTTGCTTTTAATCTTCTCCTTGCAAATGAATGTTCTTCTCAATGTAATCAAACCATTCTATACACTCAATACTCCACACTAGTCATCAACAATTGAAAATTTGGTATGCTCGTGTCTACAAATAACGTTGAAGTTGACATGTAGTGTTGCAACACTAAATTCCTAGTTCATATTTGGTATTCAAGTTCATAATCAATGTGGCAGAAACTAAACATCATTTCTAGTGTAGTGATTTGGAGGAACACTTAGGGCCAGTTTACACTACGATGGAGAAGTCCACCGGTCAACTTGAATAAAATATTCATGCAATGCTTCTATTCTCATCCTACACTACCTACGCATGTGCTGTCCTAAACATTCCAAGGTCATTTTTGAAGGTTTAGGGCTTCTTTTTAGGCATTTTAACATGCTCCATTGCATAGTATTGCATGGTCCCCTACAATTTAATTAGGTTTTAGATTTTGGACATGGAATTTCAAAAATGTTATGAACGTCAAATTTGTAATCAAGAGTTTCAAATCTATTTTGGATAAGCACAAATTGCAACACACAAATGCAAATTTCACACACCCACAAACTCAACTTGCAATTACAATCTCAATTTCACACACCCACAAATTCAACTTGCAATTACAATCTCAATTTCACACACCCACAAATTCAACTTGCAATTACAATCTCAAATTCACACACCCACAAACTCAATTTGCAATTACAATCTCAAAACTTGCAATCTCACCTCAAAACTTGTAATTTCAATTTCCACAACTCAAATATGCAATTTTACAAGTCCAACTTTGTATGCCAACCTCCAAGATCACAACTCCAACTTCACAACTTTTTCACTCCAAGTTTACAACTCATAATTTACAATTCAATCTTTTAGTGCTTAACTCAAAAAATTCATGTTATGAAAGAAGTTCCAAAACATTGCCAAATATATTTTATTTTTTAATCAATAATTTTTTTAAAAAAAATTCAATACAATGGTCGTTTAGTATCCGGTAAGGTTTCTACTATAGCCGGCTATGACCATTTTGTGAAGTAGTCCGATGAAGATATCCGATACACTTCTCCTTTAGATGGTTACACTACGGCCGGTCAAGACCTCTTGACACATTTTTTTATTGTCTTTTCCTCTTCTCCGGCACATCTTCCCTTGCCTCAAATAACCATGTCTTGGACTGAAGTTCTTGACCGACTGGTGCACTTCTCCACCGTAGTGTAAACTGGCCCTTAACTTTGATAGGAGCCACTTTGATGGAGAAAAAAGGAAAACATACCAACAAACCTCAAACCTCCTATCCCTCTACAATGTGAATGAAAACTAGTTTTTGCAGTCGAGTACATTGATAATGATATTTAGTGTTAATCACACTAGTTTGTTTATAAATGCTATTAGTTTTTACTCTTGATGAGTATTTTTACCAACTATGTTTACAATGATGCCCCTCCTTAAATAGTACAAATAGTTGTGCTCGATGTAAAATTCTTTTCAAAAATAAAAAGCTATAGCATATTCAAATCAATTAGTATGGTTACACTGTATATCATTATTAGTGTAGTGGTTCTAAAATGTCGGGGGTGCTCTAAACCACAAGGGGGAACATGCCACTAGCATCATAACTTGACATGCTCAAGTAGAGGATATGTTAACCCTTTAGCGCCCGGGTCATGTTTTTACAAAATCAAGATATGTGCTTATTTTTTTCTTTGAACTAATTTGATGGAAACCTAATGACAAATTTTAGTATCCAACCTTACAAAATTGAACTCAAACCATGACCTTTACTTTGGGGAAAATTTGCACAACATCCAATGGTTGATAGAATAGATTATAGTATTTAAAGATATTGTACATTGGTCTTGTCACATGGCCGGTCCTTGCTGGTTTCTTTGTGTGGCTTGCGTCTCTTTCGGCAATTGAGCTCCAATCTCTTTCTCCAAGAAACAAGAAAAAATAAAAAGTAGAACGAGACAATAACATGGAATAGATCCAAGTAGACCTCTTTATTTCATGTAGATGGATGTCATTGGGCCAGGGTTGACCTATTTTTCTGGATTTTTTTTGTGGAGCCCAGAAGTTTATTTGGATTTTTGTTGGCCAAATTTGGGGCATGCTGCCCCAATTTACCGGAGGAGGCCACACCTTGGACTAAATAGGGCTCCCCTCCAACATAAAAACACGGGTCAGGTTTTGTCTTCACCCCCTTCCCGTACCATCCGTTTGCGTGGTTTAAAGAGATCCGATCCAAGTTTGGATTAGTGGCAGTGCACCAGCAATCTGGGTTTCCGCTTCTTTCTGATGGTAATGTCAGGCCTGTGGCATTTAAATTTTGATTTGAACTGATGAGAAAAAACAACTTGACATCTGATCCTGTGGAAGCCTGCAACTAATGGAAAGAAGCTTTTGAAAGTTCCATGAGTGTAAGTTTGTACAATTCTGGAGGATCTCATGCTCATGACATCATGACACTGTACATTTTCATCATAAAGTTCATGGTAGCTTTTTAGTAGGAGTCTAATAGCGATCTGCCTCATATACAGAATTTGCTCACATACTCTACGCGTTGGTCCAGAATTTGTTCACATTTTGGTGAAATTTTAATGGACATTCGAGGTGGTCAGAATGTCCAAAGTTTTTTTGGAAAATTCAAGATAGAGATGAAGCATTTTCAAAACAATCTTGCAAGGAAAGGAAGTTAAAAACCCACTTCTAATTTTTTGTGAAGGTAATTCAGTATAGAATGCATATTGAAATGGTCAAAACTAGCCTCTATATTGCAACTTGAGTTTCATTTTAAATTCAAAAGAACTAATTTCTTTTAGTTAGTTTTACACAAACATTTTTGTATCATGTCCATGAAGGTGTAAAAATCTTTGACTTGCCTGAAAATGAAAATTTCGCAATTAGAAAGAAAGTATCATTTTGACATCTCAAAAAAATTGTAGTAGTTATCAGTGTAAAAACTATTTATGTAATCCTTTACTATTTTGCAGGAAAAACAATTCAAAACGGCCCACTCTAGTGATAAAACGAGACAGAAATTTGTATTTCCATTTAAAACCATAAGCCAATAAAATAATGCATTCACCAATTTTCACAAAGTTTAATTGCATGAATTGGAAAACTATAGTGTGTGAAGTAAAAGAAAAGTAAATATTCACATTTACTTCAAAATAAATAACCTCTACATTTAGTGATAGTCACATTCAGGCCTTTGTTGAGATTTAGATAGAGTGTTGCCAACACTAAATACCATAGTTACTAGGAAGCAACAACAGTAAAGAAGAACACCGAGAAGAAACGCATCAAGGTAGCGCCCCCATAACCAACCAAAACCCATAGCCAACGCCGATAAAATTGGGGTATATCCAACCCTCTTCCATCCCATTACCACCAACTCAGCTCCAAATGGAGGTTTGCTATTAGTCAACACCCTTACTTTTGGTCATTGGTTATGGGGGTACCTACTCCTCGCCACCCACTAAATATAGCTGCACAGTTCAAAAATTCATAACTAATTTAGTTTTCATCGAAAAAATATGAAATCATTAGGGTTGGAATTGTAATTCTATTGGCTATGAGTGAAAAATAAAAGTATAATTACCTCCATCCTCCATATATGCACATTCCTTAACTTGTCGGTTATAGGGGGGCTTACCTAACACCAAAAAGAACGAAAAGCACTTCCGTTGATGGAGCAAAAGCCCTTTTCCACCAACCGCTTCCGCAACGAGTGGCCCTCCTTAATATCACGATCCTGGAGGGCAGGGGAAGAAAAGTGACAGAAGAGAGGGGGAGTACGACGCCCCAACTGTACTACCATCAACGCCCAGAGCGCCCATCACCAGAAACGGGAACAGTCTATCCTGTACTACGACTCGCATGTGTAGTACTCTGCCAGTACTATAACCTCACCACCGCGGCCCGAGCGCGCCTGTCACGCTGTCTTGTCGCTCTCCGACTCGAATGCCACTCCTGCGCACCTGCACGCCTGCAATCTTCGCTTCCAATCCGCCATCGATTGCCGAATCCCATGACCCGCAGCTAGTACCTCTCCCCCTTGCATCCCCTCTCGCAATCCACCCGCATTGTGTTGAGGACGTGAGCCATGAGGTTTGGGATGGGGGTCGTGAGGGGTTGTTTGGGGGCGTGGGCAGTGGCGGAGCTTTGTGCGTTCGCCGCGGCGCATGGCGGGGTGGACCACGATGCGGAGGAGGGGGTGGATTTGCGGGACAAGGGGTTGATTTTGACCAAGGTGTACGCGCTGATTATCGTGTTCCTGGCGACGTTCGTGTCTGGGATCTCGCCTTACTTCCTGCGCTGGAACGAGGCGTTTCTGGTGCTGGGCACGCAGTTCGCCGGGGGTGTGTTCCTTGCCACCGCCTTGATTCACTTCCTGGCCGACTCGCACGACACGTTCCGCGACCTCAAGCCCGGGTCCGAGTACGGGTACGCTGAGATGCTGGCCGTCGTCGGGTACCTGCTCACCATGCTCGCCGACGTCGCCATCCAGCGCGTGCACCGCCGCGGGATGCAACCCGACCTCGACGTGGAGCGCGCCAAGCAGCAGCTGCCGTATTCTGCCCGCGTTGAGAATTCCGTCGACGGTAGGATTCTTTGATGCTTACGAAGGTCATCCTTGATTGGATTTGTCGTTGCTGACGAGGGTCATGCTCGAATTGGGTTTCTGCACCTGATTGTTTGTTGATGTTTTTTTCATGATTGTTGAAGTTGCTCAGTATGCTTCACTTGATGTTTTTTTGCACCTGATTGTTGTTGTTTGGCAACGCGCTGTGTGTCTTGAATTGCTCATGATTGAGAAACCTTTTGGTTTTGTGCTGATTTTCTGCAGTGCCGGAGGATAAGGAATCTGTGGCGAAGGCGAACCTCGGCGACGCGTTGCTGCTCATCCTGGCGCTGTGCTTCCACTCCGTCTTCGAAGGCATTGCTGTGGGTGTGGCATGTAAGTAGACCTTAGTCCCACTCTTATATTTGTTGTGTGAACCATAGTCGGCGTGCTTCTGATTGCGGTCAGTTCGTTTGTTCTCAAGGCTTACATATTGATTAAACCGGCACTTCAATGCAAAGCTTCCTAGTGCAATTCAGACCCAATTTTTTTTGGGTGTATTCTACGGTGTAGATGTAGTAGGATATGTCAGATTTTAACACAGGAGTAAAAGGAGAGAAGCACGAAACGATCAGAGAGAGGCAGCACAATCGCCTGCTTCTCTGTCCTCGTTTTCTGATGGTGTCGTTGTTTTTTGCCATGTTGTGTCGTGTTGGCAGCCACGAAGGACGATACATGGAGGGCGCTGTGGACGATTTCGCTGCACAAGATCTTCGCGGCGATCGCGATGGGCATCGCGCTGCTGCGCATGCTGCCCAACCGGGCGCTGTTGCAGTGCTGCCTGTACGCGTTCGCGTTCGCCATCTCGACGCCCGTGGGCGTGGCCATCGGCATCATCATCGAGTCCACGACGGAGGGCCACACGGCGGACTGGATCTACGCCGTGTCCATGGGCATCGCCACGGGCGTGTTCGTGTACGTCGCCATCAACCACCTGCTCGCCAAGGGCTACAAGCCCATCAACCCCCAAAGGCTCAACACGCCCTTCTGGCGCTGGGCCGCCGTCGTCGTCGGCGCCGCGCTCATCGGCATCGTCATGATATGGGACTAGTCACTGGTCATAATCCTCCTCCCTCTTCCCCACTTTGATCATAATCCTCTTCTCGTTCCCACCTCGACCATAATCCTCTCTGTTTTTGCTGGTCATGTACCAATCCATTTTGTAGCGTTCATGAGAGCTGAATCTAGCGACTAGTTCGGAGAGTGATTGTACATCGGGATCATGTGCCATAGAATCCATCCATCAATTTTATCTCTTGTGCATTTTCAAATAACTGCTTCTGTGACTGCTTTTCTTTCTACAGAAACAAGATTAGAATGGCTATATTTGATTTTCTTCCCAAATTCTCGGCTGGCTGAGTTCGTTGTTGTTAATAGGAGGCCATGATGCCGGGATATCTGTTTGTTTAGAAGATCTGGTGCCGTTGAATCGAAAAGGAGCTTGACTTATCTTTTTTGGGACATTGGGTCTTGATTGTGCACGTGGTATATTTGATCGTTCAGTTGGAACTATATGTATATATATGTTACTTCTGTAAGTGTTATAATCTCATGTATGTTGTGAAAATATTGCTCCCGACCAAACTAACACTTATTAACACTATTAAGTGTTATATGTTAAGTGTTATGACATGCTCCGCTCTCTCATTGTTGATTTCACTTTGGTAAGTGTCTTAAGTTGAGAAAAACAATATAATAATAAGCGAGAGCCATAAATTTTTATACCTCTTTACATACTTGTATTATACCATATTTTTTTAGCATAACTTAGAGATTCTTCCTTATCAAAAGAATCTTGCTTGTGTACTTCGAGGCAAAGATCTTTGTAATTCGGAAGAAGGGATCTGTGGAGGAGCGCAGTTTTGGGGGAGTTCAATTTTGGAGGAGTGCAGTTTGGTGAACTGGAGTGTACTTTGGTGGGAGCAACCATTGGGATTTCCACGGTTGCAACGGCTTAGGTTTCTACAATTCTGTGGGGATTCCATGAGCGGGGACACGACTGCATCAGGACTGGGCACGACTTCAGAGCTGGGCACTAGCATTTGCGACAACACAACATTGGGACCATGCATCAAGACCAGCCGGACTTCAGAATTGGGCACTGGCATCCACCACGACACAACATTGGGACTAGGCACCGGGATCAGTGGGCATTGGAATTGAGCAGGGATTCACCGCACAATACAAGGCATGGTCCAGGCACTATATTTCACGACTTTAGAGTTCATGACTTCATGGCATTAGACACTCCACATTTTTAAGCACCAAGCACTGGAGTTTGTGCGCCAAGCACTGGAGTTTGTGCGCCAAGCACTGGAGTTTGTGCGCCAAGCACTAGACCTTTTTTTTGAGGAGGTTTTTTTATACAACAAACACTTGACGTTTATTTTGTACAAAGGTGTATTGTGTACCAAAAACCCAACATTTATGTTTTAATATTTCATATTGAGTTGAAGGTTGCAATGGATAAAGGTCAAGAGTTCACCTTCAAGGAGAAGCAAGATATTATTTCTCATCATAAGAGCTTGATGGCTATACGGCAAAAAATTAGCAATAAGGCATTGACTGAGCGGGCAAATGCCAAATTTGATGCTTTGGTTTCCCAAATGTGTATTGGTAGACAATTGAAACGGAAAGAATTGTTCACTAATGTTGATGTGGGCCATATCGGTGATTCAAAATGCATTAAGAAAGTGCAATGTCCAAAAGTGGAGCAAGCCACTTTCAATTGGATTACTACAATGGTAGACATGGGTGCAACTATATCTGATGATCTGCTAATATCTACAGCAAAGAGATTTTATGCTTTGCTACCGAGACATTTATGTGAGAAAGAGCTCCAATTTTCACATAGGCTAGTGGGCAAGTTCAAAAAGTAGTTCAATATCAGGGCATTTATGCATCACGGTGAAGATGCTTTTGTTGACACTTAATGAGAGGTTTTGAAGATGATGGAGGATATTAAAGCTATTGAATCTTAGTACGATAGCGATGATGTTTTTAACATGGACGAGACATGTCTTTTTTACATGTTGGAGCCAAATTGTACTTTGGCTACAAAACGACTATCTGGGAAGAAGAAGTAGAAAGAGCGGATTATAGTGGCCCTCATGGCAAACGCAATAAGAACCATTTGTCTACTACTTATTAATCAAAACTTAAACCTTTACTTCTAGACACATTTAGAAGCCAAAGAATTTGAGTATGATGTGGGCTGCTAATAAAAAGAGCATGGATGGCTATAGAGACTTTTGAGCAATTTACATGAGACTTTGAGAGGAGGATGGTGATGGCACAAAAAGAGAAGGTTCTCTTGCTTGTTGATAATTTCTCTGGACACCATGTACCAAATGTAGCTTCACATTTGAGGGTGATCCAATTATTATTCTTACCTCCAAATACTACTAGTTGTTTTCAGCCTATGGATGCAGGTATCATTGCATCATTCAAAGCTCAGTACCGGGAGCTGAAGAATAGTATCAAATATATTGTTTTATTGAGGACAATGTGTGTGTAATTGATGTCTATCAAGCTGTGATCATGGCTGAGAAGACATGTCGTACTAGAGTAACCTCATCAACGATTTAGAATTGTTGAAAGCATATAGGTACTATTTAAGTTCTTTGGCGCCAAAGATTGGTTGTTGACACAAGAATTTCAAATTATCTAGCATCGGCCATAATCATCTTGCCTCAATTCTATAAGACACCTTTGGAATGAAGTAGAATGCTGTATGAGAATGTCCAAGAAGAAACTCACTAACAAAAAGGATTTGTGGGAGGAACTAGAAGAATTTTTTGATATAGCATTGAAGTTCATATTGTGAAGAAGATGATCATGTTTCTGCCTCAAAGAGTTGGTGATGTCTATCAAGTAAAAAGTGGCTACACATAGTGGTAGTCATCATGAGTGCTTGGTGGTTGTGCCTCCAAGCTCCTAAGTTGATTTTTAGTAGCTCATGGTCCTATTCTCATGGTAAATATACAAAGGTGTTACTTTTTTGCATAAAGAGTCATACACCCATATCCTGTGTTTCATTTTTAATTAAAATTTCAATTGACATTTTTTTATAATGAATGTTGTGCTACATGTTTGTTACAACAATGTGATCTTATGTTAAATTTATCACCCTTTATAAGAACTTGTGTAGGATTGCTACCTAATTTTGTAGATCAGAGTGCATAGTCCAACTATTTCTCCTAGCCACTGTACACATGAATTAGTGGAAACACGCCCCTTCTTGTTGAGTAAGAAATATGTTGTGAATGTTACTTTTTGTTGAGTAAGAAATATGTTGTTGAATCTATAAAATCTATAAATTCCATTCTCTCGACTAGTTGCAAATATGTTTTTGCCTTGCAGCTTTGTTTTTAGATGAATCCAGTGATTTTGAGGGGTATCTTCTTCAGGTGACTTGCTTTTTGGTTTGTGAAGGCTCGTCAAGGTCGTCGAGGAAGTGGCTGAGCTCGAGGCTCCAGTCATGTGGCATGGGGAGGGGGTTTCCTGGCTTCCAAAGTACGCTACATCTCCATTTGTAATTTTGTATGCAAATGTGCCATGTATATGATCAAGGAGATATGTAAAATCTTCGTAAAGTCACACAAAGGTTCCCTCTTTTTATCTTGATTTTTATTCTTTCCTCACTCTTCATAGCTATTTGGAGGATCTTGATGATGAATACTTCAATCAAGTCTGGAAGAGCTCAAGTCAGAAGTAGTTTTATCTGCCTTTGTAGTACCATGGATGTCAATTGCCTTTTTCTCCTCTTTATTGAAAATGAGGAAAGAGGTCAAAACTCATGGTGTCTTTGCCTCTGAACTAGACAATGACAGGGATTGGAGGCACTAAGCACCGACAAAGTGTGGAGGTTGGTGCAACGTAAGAGTTGGGATTAGGATTTAACGAGAGGGTTTAGAGTTGAGACATTTTAACTTGAGTTTATAAACTACCAAGCTTTTCCTTTGGTCCTATGAAGAGTGACGAAATAGCTATGAAGGGCGAAGAAAGAGTACTGGTGAAATAAAAAAGAGGGGTTAGAGAGCAAGATGACATTCCTCATGCTCTCTTTTTTCTTTTTGTATCTAATTTTCTTTTCTCACCTTGCCTTTTTCTCTTCAAGAAGGGCTTTCCAGGAAAACTTTATTATTTTACGGAAACTTTAGCCTAACTGATCTCACTGCTGCTGTTAATATCATCCCCAAGGATGAGGAGGATGTAGACATGGCGAGTTCCAAGTGCCATGACGCATCTCCAGTGGAGGCTATGGAGGTCCAAAAATGGTCACCCGAGAAGAACCGGGAAGAGAGCAAGAGCAAGCGGTAGTTTTTCTCATGTCATTTGCCTTGATTCGAGTAGAACCTAGATTTAGTATTTAGGGTTTAGGATTTAGGGTTTTGGATTGCAACTTGTCTCAAGTTTTTTGTGAAAATTTCACTACTTCTTTGAAATTCTAAAAAATCTTTTGATCCGTACTATTAAAAAGTTTAAGATTTTTTTTAAGTATATTTTCTAGTTGCCTTTGATAAGGAACATTCTCTACTAACTTATGCAACCTATGAAAGAGATAACATTACTAACGTGTTCTTTAAATAATGTACTCATGATCACTAGCAATTCTTAAGAAATTAAATCTTCAAAATATTTCAGTGGTGGTAGAATTTTAACGGTAAAAATTGATGAAAACGCAATGCAATGCACCCTTTGCCAGAGTATGGATATGGAATCAAATTTGGAAAAATTATATTCCAAAGTAATAGTTGGCGGTGCCAGAAGAGTTGTCAAAGTATCTTATCAACAATCTTCCAAAGAGCATAACTCACTCACATATTATCTAAATTGGCCACATGAGGTTTTATAAGACATCTACAAAAAATTGCAGACGTAAAAAAAAACACCTTATATGTATGATATGGACAAAATTTGAGTAAGTTATATCCATTTGAAAGTTGCAAATGACAAGACGCATCAAGTAGCCAGTGACATGAATTCAAAGTTTTTCAACTAGTCCAGAAATGATCATTCTATCCAAATTCCGTTATCGCCCCTCCATCCTAAGCTACATCCGCCTCAAACCATGTACACCCATCTACCTCTACAACAATCCAAACGGATTGTTATATATGAAATTACTCAAGCTCAATAAAAAGTAGAGGAATGGTTGCATGAGCAAATGAGATACAATGTATGAAAAAAAATCTTGGAGTGAGATGTTGCCTTCTTATGAAGGCCATTTGATAACAACCTTAGCCAACTTACATGACACATTGGGGTCCAAACTCATGCATCCTTTACCTCTCTCCATTTTCTCCCCTTTCACTTTCCCGTCTAACTTTACCTCAACTATTTACAATACCGTAACAATTACAAGCAACTCTTAAACTCTAACAGAAATGGTTGTTGTAACTGATAGGAGACCTATCTCCATAGGTACCATTCTCCACTAGAATCTCGCAAAAGCAAATCCTCCTCATTTTGATTTTGCTTATTCCAATGAATTTCCAACCGATTCAAGCAACCATCCTCCAACATAGAGTTGACCTTCCAATTCAAGCGTAGATACAAGGCCACCTCCTAAACCACCACCCTCAAATACGACTTTCTCAAATCCCTTAACCAAACCCCTCTTGACACCTCCACATCACACAAGGCAAGGGAGCATCTATTGCTAGTAATATGGAAAAATTTCAAAGAGCCTATGGTTTTGACATTTGGTAACCTTGCCAATAAGTGTGCAACCATCCGATACAAAACCAACTTGTTCAAGTGATGGCTCTCCAATCCGTCCATATTCGTCATGCTTGGGCAATTGTATACATAATACGCATGCAAGGAGGTACACCACCTGACGTCCAGACCATGCCTAAGCAACCAAAATCGATAACCAACACCTATAAAATTGAGGTATATCCAACTCCCTCCATCATGTTACCATCCAAATGGAAGTTTGTTATAACTCAAAATTCCTTATTTTTTGTCAGCCCTTTACGAGGGCTACCTATTGGTAGCCATCCACCCAGCTAAACTTGGTAGCACACGTTGAAATTCATTATTAATTCAATTTCATCAAAAAAATATGAAATCACTTGAATTGAATTTGTAATCTATTGGCTATCACTGAAAATAAATGAATAGTTGTTTTCCTCTCTCTCCATATATGCTTAAATTCTTGGTTGTGGAGAGGGGGTTTAGCTTAGCAAGTGTAGCTCTTTAGGCAACACATAATGCAATGCATCACCACTCTCCCAACTCACAATCTCCAAGTTCTGAAAGCGGCTAATCTTCAAAAAAACGCAAACTCACCAACCCTTGCAAGCTCAATTCTCTCAAGTTGGGGCATGAATCCAGGAGCACCACCTCAAGCTTGTGCATTGTCAACACCGACCTTCTGCTTGCCATGCACCTTAGGGTAACCTCCCTGGTATCCAACCAATAACTGACACCTACAAATTGGAGTATATCCAACCCTCTTCCATCCCATTACCACCCATTCACCCATCCAGAGAGAGGTTTGCCATAATTCAAACTCCTTACTTTTGGTCAATGCTCATGAGGTGTACCTATTGGCGGCCACCCACCTAAGTAAACATTGTAGCACAATTTGAAAATTTGTGTCGCCATACATTGTCATATGCACAAGACATTCTTCAACCATCATGTGCACATGACATTCTTCAACCGTCATGTGCACGTGACAAAGTACGGTGACAACAGAACCAATAAGTGGAACCAAGAAATCTTTGAAGAAGATGGCCATAACTAGAAACAGATGTTGCTCACTTGATGGTAATGAATGAAATTGCAACCCAAACCATTTGGCAGTTTCCACGCGTCCCAAAACGGGTCCTTGTTCTCTTCCAAGTACCCCGTCCACCGCAACATGTCACCGTTACTAAAATATCGGCAAAGGAAATGGCCTAGCGCCGACAGTGCCATAGGATGAAAACTCTTTGACTGTGACAGTGCAACTTCACCTTGGTCCGCATCATAGCATAAGCACTGCTGAATGCACAGTCCAACAATTCTTCTCTCCGCAGCAGTCGGCCCGAAGGTGGACCTTGACGGAGCGGCACTGCTTAGAAACAACTCCTCTGATTTCGTTGCACTCAACCTTGGCATTCGCCGTCTGCAATGCCTCAACTCATTCGAGATCACTCTACCGCACAGTTATCTCCAACAAACTTTTCAATACTAATTTCCACCGTTAATCAATTGATTCAACATGCCTACGCCAAAAACTCCAATAAACTGATCATCCACCTATGATACACGCAATGACAATAAGAATTCCATCCTTGACAACACAAAATGGGCCCAAGCACCGACCTGGCAAACTCGACTGTAACCGACCGTTTTGCGAGAACGTACTGCCATACAGCCAGTCTGGAGGCGACAACGTGAAAATACTCTGCACGATATCCTTCCTGCAAGCCACCTCCGACATGGCTCCCCTCTTGCCTGGAAACACGAGGCCATTTGCCTTCCGCAGCGCTCTCACAGCAGCACTCCATTTTGCCAAGGCGCCCTCCTCGGCAAGTAGATGTCTCCGCATGGGCATCCAACGCTCCTCGATAGCCCCCTCATCCAGATCCTTCACCGACAACTTGCAGAAAAGTGGGAGCATGCTCAACCGTGGGTTCTTCCCCGCTAGTTGCGCACCGTGAGACTCAGCGAGCTCTATCATGGGCCACTTGGAAGAGAGAAACTCCTCTGACGGTACCATCACCGCAAACATGACAATGTCGGCCTGCCTCCTTGATGAGAGGCGTGAAATCCTTGCCCAGCTTGGGCAGACTGTGCTGTCTCTGGTCGAAGAATGGGCACAGGAACCCTCGTCTCCACAGATCCACGCACAATCCTTCTGTGCTCCAGCATGACTAATGAATATCTTGTGTTTCACCCCGTCAAGCTGCAATAAACTGCATCAAATACAGTGGAGGAATCAAAAGATTGGGATGCCACCGCACAAAGCACCCTAATAGTAAGGAAAGGACTGAAGATATGTCACGTAAATTTGAGTTGCTTGCTCTAGCTTCTTCCTTGTCACAATTACAGTAATCGACATAATAAAGACGCTGGCTTTACATACAGTACCTGAGGTGCTGCACATGTTGTTATATAGTGTTACCCTGTGCAATTTCTGTGGGTTGACCTAAGGAAGAAGGCAACTGGGATTCCAGCAGATGTGTTGAAACAAAGAGCAGAGTAACATACAACTTCATCAGCAAGAAAGGAAGACGACCCGTTCAAAAACATAAATTTTCAAGCCTGTGTCTATAATCTAGTTACAAAGAATGCATCGACATGTGAGAAAACAAACAGTCCGGCCAAAGAGTGGAATTATGCGTGTGGAAAGGTTGGACAGATCTCACCTGCTCGTGATTGTCCCGGCCCGTGCCTCCGGAAGCGCTCCCTGGCATGATCCGAGTTGACGCAGATTCAGCTTCTTCCAAGTCTAATTCCTCCATCGATAATTCCACGTTGTAATGTCGGAGTATTGGATGAAAGATGATGGCTTTTTTTTAGTTTGGTTAGTTTGGTGGGAGTGATGACAACTTGGAAGTGTATGGAAAGTAAGGTCTATGGAAGGGAGTTGATGATGAATGAGGCTGAAATAGCCAATGGCTTTTATAATGAGCAGAAATTTGTTCATGACCCCCCAATCGCCTCTTATTATGAGATTGCTCTTATATCAGATGCTTTATCAAAGGGAGTTGAAAATATTCCAAATATGCCCATGTATATGATTAATCCCGAACAGACTGTGAGAGTTTCACACCAAAAACACTTCAAAATAGTTGGATTCTAATGCAACGAGTGAAGAAGTAAACAGAAAGTTTGTATTCTAGTTCTGACTATAGGATCTCAAAAACAACTTATTCAGTAACATATTCACAGAATTTCATGAACTTTGACCGCATGGATTGAAAGATTGTAATGCTAGAAGTCAAATAAATGGTTCATTTTCTTCCGTGCATTTACTGCATCAGCAGACTTTGACTTCACTTGGTGTCAAATTTTTGCACTACACAAGGTCTAAATCCATTACCATTTTATTAAGCATGATGTTAGTTCCTCATACACCAAATTTTTGAGGTAGAAGAGGGGTGTAACATATTCAAAACAACTATGCAAGGAGTGGAGGTTCAAAAATTGCCAATTTGCGTTTTGATTTTTGGTGAAGTTATTATGTTTTAGATTGATAATTTGAATGGTCAATAAGAGGATTTACACTACATGTTGTTGTGGGAAAAATAAAAAGTCAAAAATATGAAGATCTCTAAGTTTTATGTGGAAAAGAAGAAGTTTTTTGGTACCTTGCCCGCCAATATGTGACATTGTGTGAAAATGTTTGACTTGGGTTACTATGCTTTTTTTCACTAAAGACAAGAACTTTTTTTTGACAATATGAAGAGAAAAATTATTACTTGCTAGAATTGAAAATCTCACATTCAATAGAGTGTCCTAGAAAAAGTTTTTGGAGGTGCCCAAAGTGGCTGCTCCCCCCATTTGAAATTCAAAACCCAATAACTTTTTCAATAAATTTTGGATTTAGAAAAAATAAATCTCTCACTAAGATCTTAGTGATGCCCTTCTATAGTTAAAATCTCAAAGTAGAATGTTGGAAATTGACACCATAGAAACCTGACCAAACTTTCAAAAAGCCCATTTTTGACACTTGGTCCTTTAGGGGTTAAGAGAGGCAAAGAGAAGCCATAGAAGAGAGGATTAGAGCATTGCCAATAGCTCACTCAACCAAGCACTGAAACGCTAAACACCATTGTGTAGCAAGCCGGTGAATATATTTACCGCTCCCCATCAACATTGTCAAAATTCTATATGTTCTGTGAGTCTCTGTTAGTAGAGGTGCATTCCAAAGGAGGGGCTTCTTGTAGAGTGCCCTCATTCTTGCCCTCAACGTCGGTGTTCACTTGTTTTTGTCACTCATTGGCCCAAAGAGAATTTGAGGGTAGTATTTTGAGGACTAGTGGGGCAAGTACTTTCAACACCCTCCCTTAGTCCAAAAATAGCCCCTCTAAAAGCCATGTTCAATGGCTTTGAACCACAATTGTTGGGCATGCTCTCATTAATGAGTGTGCCGTAAACAACAATTCAAGTACATCCTGTACCAGTACATTTGAATAGAATAGTGTGAATTTGAATTACAATAGAAATAATAAATACAAAGCTCGGATCCAAAGGATTAAAAAAACGATTTATTGAATAATTCATTTTTCAAAAATGTATTATAGGTTCCACATTCCTTGTCAAAAGCTTCAAAATAGTAATAAATGGTGGTGACAGACAAAAGAATACCAATCTCATAATCAATAGAATTTCCATGAAAGTAAAATGGAGTGATCCCACGTGTCCCCGACTATTTTATAATCTTATATTAGTAAGTAGGATCACATGAAGAGGGTGAATTGGTCTAGAGAATGTATGAGGGAATTTTTAATCAACTCTTGGGATATCATAGCTGAGCTTAGCCCCTAAAGGACCAACTCTCAAAAATGGGCTTTTTGAAAGTTTGATCAGGTTCCTACGGTGTCAATTTATAGCAATCCTCTTTGAGATTCTTCATGGTAGATGAACATTAATAAAACCTCAATGGAAGTACAACTTTTCCCAAATCCAACGTTTAATGAAAAAGTTAGAGGATTTTGAATTTCAAACATGGAGAGCGGGCACATTGAGCAACTCCAAAACTTTTGCTAGGACACTTCATTGAATGTGAGATTTTCAATACCAGCAAGTATTATTATTTCCTTTGATATTGTCAAAGAACAATTCTTGTCTTTAGTGAAAAATAACATAGTAACCAAGTCAATCATCGTCACATATTGAAGGGCAAGGTACCAAAAACATTCTTCTTTCTTACATAAAACTTTGAGATCTTCATATTTTATTTTATTTTTTTCCACAAGAAAATGTGGTGTAAACCTTATTTATCAATTTAGAACATATTAAGTTCACAAAAAGATAAAACATAAATTAGCAATTTTTAACCTCAACTTCTTATACAGTTGTTTTGAATATGCTACGCCTTTTTCTACCTCTAAAAATAGTGTACAAGGAATTAATACTATGCTTAATGCAATGTTATTGGATTTAGACATTGAGTAGTGCAAAAAATTGACACCAAGTGAAGTCAAAGTCTGTTGATCCACTCAATGCAACGCTGGATAGAAAATGATTCATTTTCTTGACTTCAAACACTATTTGACTTCAAATTTGAAGATTTTTCACAAATTCTTTTTTTTAAAACCAAAAGTCCAATTTACATTGTGACATGTGGCCTAAAAATGAAGCCAAGAACATAACATTAATCAAGAACATGTTCAAGCTTCAAACATTCTCCAATGAATGAAGTGGTCTAATTTATCATTTAGAAAACTTAACAACAAAACTTGAAATGTTGGATGGTACATGGTTACACTCTTGCTCACTTTTGAATATGCTTGTGAAGGGTGGGATTGCATAAATGAAGGGTTGGATTTAGTTTTCCACACAAGACACAAGCATACAGTCCTCCAATTAAGAAAACTGGGAGTCTTTTTGCACAATAATCTTATTGGGTCAACAGTCTATGTGTTATTTTTATAAAATGAAATTCTACACTCTGCCAAGTTGTCCCTCTTTGCCATTACTGCCATTACAACTTATATGATGTAAGGTACTTGTGCAAAACAATATTATGTAAAATTGGTCCTTTAGGAGTTAAAAAATTCTCTGATGGAAAATACTATCACCTCCTAATATATCTCAAAAAACTTCCATGAAGTTGAAGTTACAATTTCATTCTTCAAAAAAATTCACAACTTTTTGGCATGGCACCCCACAATTGCCTACAATCATTCTAAAGTGTATTGTAAACACTATTTCACAATCACAAGAATAATTAGATAATCGAGAGATATCACTCCATTCTCAAGAGGAAGAATATCTGAAAATTGAAAATGGACAAGGGAGTGTATAGGGTCCAATTGGAGCTATTCTCTTCTAGAGGAAATGAATGTCCATTCTCAATCTTCATAGAATAAGGTTGGATGACCTATCACCACCACCAACCCCAGAACCAACAATCTTATGTGGGCCAAAACCACCAGCCGCCCAGCTCATTTCCGAAATTTTAGGTAGTTAGTTATGATTGGGTGTTAGTTTATAATTGGTTCAAAGCCCTCGGTTTTTAGTCACTTGCACAAGTGGTCATTAGCACAACTCAGTGTGGAAGTAGAGAGTTTTGAATGTTGAGATTGGGTCACAGCTTACTATCCACTTTGAAAATTTGTAGCAATTTCAATATGAAGAAAATAAATGGTCACGACAATTGCAATATTCATGAAATCCTATTTTGAATTCCCCAAAAAATTCTTACTACGTATACAAACGCTATAAATAGGTCAGCAAGCTTAAGTTCGTGGTTACAGGTCATCCAACCTTAGAGTCCCCTATTTTTTCTAGAAAAGGTACCACATTTCTCATTCTCTAAGAACTGAGAATGAGCAGAAGGTCCTATAATTCCCCCTAAAGTCAACACCCATTACAAGAGCATTTAATACAACAACCAGTCCCTATACAACAATCAACTCCCTCTACAACAATCAACACCCTCTACAAACAATCAACTCCCTCTACAAACAATCAACTCCCTCTACAAACAATCAACTCCCTCTACAAACAATCAACTCCCTCTACAAACAATCAACTCCCTCTACAAACAATCAACTCCCTCTACAACAATCAACTCCCTCTACAAACAATCAACTGCCCCTACAAACAATCCACTCCCCCTACAAAACAATCAACTCCCTCTACAAATAGTCAGCTTCCTCTAAAAGAAGCTCCTACAAAGAGGTGCTATTTAAACAAACAAGGCTGTCGAAGAGGGAGCTGACTGTTTCTAGAACCTCAAAGCATGATCAAGTTTAGATTCATACAAATTTGTCTACGAAAACATGTGAAATTATAGATGAGGAAATTCGGGCTACGACGCAGATGTTCACAAGATTGGAGTCCTAACGAGAAAGGATGAGCACCCCTTTTTCCGTTCCCTCCTTAATATATTACAATTGCAGTTGCACTTGGTACTAGGGAGATGAATGTTCCGAAACCTGCAAGAATTAGTTGACACTCACACATACACCTTCGTTACACGACTCAGACAAGGATCCCTCTCCTCTCCTGCTGCTGCTGCAAGCGCCCATGATACCGGTGATTGTACAAGGCTTGCACCACAGACAGACATAGCCTAAATGAACCTACATGATCAAATCGACCACAAAAATGTGAACTCAGGAGCACCAACTCCTTCTCCAGCGATGTACAAAGTTGACGACACACCAACGACAAAGGTTGCCGAGAATTCGCCCCCAAGCGAGAGCATGGACGTTCTCAACACCGAATCAAGGGGATGAGAAGATACTCAGCGTAAAACAGCTGCACTCACACCGAGAAAAAGTTTTGAGAACGTTCTGAAAAAATCAGTACAAGTTAGGATACGGAGGTTTATGTAGAGTGATGTACCTTCCAAATGAACATGTACCACGACGCAATCGCGGATCTACTTGTTAAGTCCACGTTCTGAGACCGGAACCACAGAGCGGCAGCCAGGGCAATGTGGCCCACTCCCTGTTGAGACAAAATGACAGCAAGGAGTGAGATGTTGCTAAGCTTCCAGGGAAAAGAGTTCACGATTTTCTGTGAGATTCACAGCACCAAGAGTATTAGAAACGAGCGCCTACACGAGACTTGACAGCAACAGTGTCTACAAAGGCTTTTACAGCAGCAAGAGTCCACACAAGATTTACAGCAACGAGCAAACATACCACGGCCACTCTGCTCCACATGGTGGTAGCGGAAGTTAAGCCGAACACAACAGCTGCGGCGTACGCGGACTGCAGGAGCGCCACACACATCCAGAACACCTTCTTCTGGCCCATCCTGACGCTGAACGACCGGATGCCGAACACCTTATCTCCTTCCACATCCGGGATGTCCTGTCCATGTCCACAACTTGAGTACTCGACCGGATGGAAAGCATATATTTGTGATCTACAAGTAGGGCCATGTACCTTGGCAAGTGCGATGACGATGGAGAAGAAGCACATGAAGCCCATGGCGAAGTACAACGGTTTCGTGAGAATAGCCGTTCTTCCCAGCACGGAGGCTTGCATGTGGAGGTAGAAACCGAGCTGCACCACCACGGCGCGCACGGCCAAAATGCACGAGGCGGCCGCCACGGCAGACTGTTTCCATCTCAGAAAGGGAACCTGTGCAGAGAAGTAGAGTTATTTCTAAACTCATCCTAAGTCTCCATCAGATACCCCCTCTTAATAGCTTTTGAACCATGGAAGAGCTCCGTAGTCTCTAAGCTCTAGTTTTAGCCGCCTTTGAGAAGGAAGAAGAAGAGGTCAGAAATCTTGACTGCCTTTCTCCTCTTTGAGCTGATGATAGGTATTTAGAGCTGTTTAGGGCTGGTTTTAATGATGAAAAAAGAGGTCAAAACTCTTGATACCTTTGCCTCACTTTACAAAACCACTCCACTGCATGGAATCGTCACTAGAACATGTATTGCAAGGGGGAGAATTCAACGTACATCTGCTGAGTACGCAGTTCCCAGCACCAAGCTCACGGTCAGAGCCCACAGCAGCGGTCTTGATCCTGCCACCACTCCCATTGCAAGACTCTGCAACAAACGCCAAATCCCAAGCTTGAAAACCACTTACAGAATCTGGAGCAACTTGATAAAAACGGGTAATCTGGCAAATAGGGAGAGTCTAGAGCGATTTAGAGATGGTTTGCACTACTTCAACATGAGGGGACGAGGAATCCATGGCAGTTACAATGTCGACATCTCGGTTACTATCTGTGTTCTATTCAGGTTGATACTGAGGCGTCAATGTGCAAGAAAACGACGCTGTAAATTGCCTGTGGACCAGACGTACCAGAGCTGCACAGACGGTGACGATAGTGATTCCCGTGGTGAGGGAGAATTCGCCGGAGGCCAAGGGCAGATACGGTTTGTTGACCTTGTCGATTTCGATGTCGTAGATTTGGTTCAACCCCACGATGTACACGTTCATCAGAAGTGCAGGAACCAAAGCCTGCGAGGATGACATGCCAAGGTCAGCTCTAGAAACACTTGTCATTTATCACCATGCTAAACAAACTCGTCACTGAGAAGGTAGGATTGACCACTGCCACTCATCAAGTCACGTGTGGATCACAATAAAATACTTATTTAGAATGATGTCACTCAATCTAACAACATGCTGCCCTAAAAAAACAAATGAGGCACTGAGAAGGTGAGATTGGCTACTACCACTCAGTCAAGTCAAGTGTGGACCTACAACTTTTTGGATTGATGTCACTGATCATCTACCAACATGCTACACCAGAAACACAAAACTGGGGACTGAGAAGGATTGGCCATACCTGGAGGAGGCCCACGAAGAAGGTGGAGGTGAAATCAGCGGGGCTCTGGATGGCGAGCAGCGACACGGAGATGACGCCGAGCGCGGAGCCGTAGATGGTGTGCGGGCGCGTGAAGCGGTAGAAGGCGTCTACCCAGCTCACCCCGGCCTCCACCAGATCCTCCGCGTCGCGCGCCACGGACGAGCCGTCGTTCACGTCCACGTCCACGTCCATGGGCCGCGCTGTGGCCGACACCACGCTGCGCCTCCCATTACTCCGCCTCAGGGCGCGCCTCGGTAGCGCTGCGCTCAGCAGCCCGGCCGACCCGAAGAGCGCCCCTGAAGAGCCCAACCCGACGGCTACCGCCTGCTTCCTCCCCCCTGATCACAAAACACACACACACATTAGCAAACAACACACATCCAAAAGAAGAGAAAAAACTCACACCCGGGTGTGGCAGAAACCTACCACGGCACGACGCGACGAGGTTGCTCTGGCGCTGACATTGCGCTCCAGACGCCACAGCAGGTCTCAAAGCCTCCATCACAATCATCTCTCCGGAAAGGAATATGCTTCAAGTATGGCCGTCGCAAACTCCTCATGCAACACGGCTGCCACTCGGGGTGCGGGATTCCACCGCAACCATCCACTCCCCCTCCTCCCCTCGACCTAATCTTCAGGCAAGCAACCCAGCTGAGAGCTTTGGAGGCAGGAGGAGTGAGGTGGTGAAGTTGTTGCGGGTGGCGAGTGGATGCACCAATGTAAGGGGGAGGACGGAACGGATGTCTGTAGGTTGGTTTGGAAAGTTGCATGCCACTTGGAGAGCATGTGCAATGGGCAGATCTGGGAGAAGCAAGGGCGGAGGGTGTGGCACCAGGCGTACATGTGGACGACCGAGGCGTAGCCCTTCCCGCGCGCAAGCACCTTTGTTGGGTCCGGACGTGCAGCCAAGCGGAGGGCGATGCTTTTCGGGGCGAGATCAGGCTCCGCATCTCGTCATCGTCTCGTGATCTCCGTGATGGATGCCGTCGCGGATCGCGCCCGTCCTTGTGGACTCCTTCACGGGATACTGTATTTGCCTTCGCTACTGTGCTCACGCGACGGGATCGTTCTGTCCTTTCAGTCAACAAATCACCATCAATGTGAAAGAGCGGGCGAAAGAGAGGGTGAGATAGAGGGTGAGAGCTGTGCCTTACGATGTGCTCACTTTCGGACACTACTTGATGAACTAAGGTAAGCCCCCCTAAAACCGAACGTGCAAATATATGAAGAGAGGAGATAATTATACTATTGTTTTTCAGTGATAGCCAATAGAATTACAATTCCAACCCTAGTGATTTCATATTTTTTTGATGAAAACTTAATTAGTTATGAATTTTCAAACTGTGTTGCCATGTTTAGTGGGTGGCCAGTAGTAGGTACCCCCCATAACCAACGACCAAAAGTAAGGGTCTTGACTAATAGCAAACCTCCATTTGGAGCTCAGTTGGTGGTAATGGGATGGAAGAGGGTTGGATATACCCCAGTTTTATAGGCGTTGGCTATGGGGGGCTTACCTTAATCATTTTTCCAGATCATAGTGGTTCGGACAGAATGGATATCACCTAGGCATTTCATGGGTATCACCTTGGCATTACATGGGCATTTCATGGGTGTCACCTAGACAAATCTATTGAAATTTCCAAAAATATTCAGACATTCTCCATTTTGAATTAATTGCGTACAAAATTGACCATTGTGTAGGGTATATGGAAATTGATTGGAGTTTTCTTGAAAGTTGTCATTTTTGCACCTCTATTTAATGACCCTCTTTGGACCACATGGAGAGGGTGACTTGGTCGAGGAAAGATATGGGAAACTACCAGTTAATTCTTTGAAGAACTTGGGGTGCTACGGGGCACCTTACTTTGCATTCTATTTAGTTGAAGAACATTGGTTGCCATTACTACTTATACGTTACATTGGTGCAACATTTTTATTATAATAGGTAGCTTTGGTTAGAAAAAATCTTCTCTACTTACAATAGGATCACTTGTTTTTAACAATCATTACCCACCCTTTTCAAAATAGTAGCCACTCAATAAGGAAATATTTATATATAGAAAATAGAACAAACAAGGTTGTTGTAAAGGGAGCCGACTGTATGAGATTTCTCTTTTCTTTTCTCGATTGGAAGGGCTTTCGGGGAAAACCTCTATTAAGCGCACACAAAATCCTATTTTATTTTTTTCACTACATCAATGAAATACATGAACATTCATGGTAATAAATAATCTTGGGTCTTGCCTTATGCAAGCTAAAGCTTTCTCAAAGTATCCCATGTTTTCTAAGTGTGGGTAGGCAATTCTCTCACATCTCTCTCAAATCAAGTCACCTTCTCTATGTGGTCCCAATTACTATCATAAGATTGTTATGTCGGGGGTACTATGAAAGAGTTTGTTAGGGATTATGCAAGTACCAAACCCATCAAAAGCTAAAGCACAAACTACGTATACTGCATCTTCTAGCGATTTGACAGGATATCCCCCACGCTCGGACTTACTGCGTGGGGCCACAAGGTGGTGGGGCCAAACCTAGCCCCGATTTTGCTTTTGGATGGGGCCCTATTTATAGCAAAGGAGGGTTCAACTGTGTAAACAATAGCGGTGGGCCCCATATTTGTCCCAAAAATCCAAAAAAGCCTCTCGACCCCCAAAATAAGAGGGCCAGAATTGTGACCCATGCAATTAAGATGGAGCCCACCTCGGGTAAGTCCAAGCGTGGGGATATCCTGTCCGCGCCATCTTCTAGGAGGTAGACTCTACTATAAGTTTAAATCACGGGTCTGAGTTGATCCAGTGGTTTGTGGAGGGTACACATCTTGCTTTGGACTAGTTCCACATTGGGCCTGACATTCTTTGCTTTTGTTGCTTTTAACTTGGCATGAGAATATGCATGCCACCTATATGACATCTTTATATGACAGATGTCATGTGGTAAACAGAAAGTTTCCATGCGGAACTGCACTGTTGAGTGTTCATGCAACAGTAACAAACAAACTTAGGCCCATGGCATGTGTTCAATGTCAACTGTAACCCTGGAACGTCAGAAGGTGCCATTGGCTGTCACAATATACTACAGTATGGTATCATATTTGAACATGATAAGGTACAAATATTGAGATGACCTCCAACTGAAAGATGTTTGTTGAAGAATCTTTAATCCAAAGGTGTAAGGGCCGCTTCACACCAGGCCGAGTCAAGAGTCCGTTCGTAAAAATTTCTACCAAAACTATGGCAAGAGTCCAAACTCTTGGATTAAATAAAACATTAAAATATATATATTGAAGCCTTTGGGCGGCTGTGGTGTGAAGCCCCAAAGCCCAAGTCCAAAGTCCAATCCCCATACCATTACGCCAAAAAAAAAGCCCTAAAAAATCAACCAATATAAATCAACCAAAAAAAATAGCCAAAACATTCGGCCTCTTTCATCTAACGATCCAGATCTTGTAAGATTTTGATTATTTTATTGAAAAAATCGACAGACTCTCGAAGGAAGTTTGGGTCGACTAGAAACGGCCACCCAAGTTTTGCTCAATCGTTGTTGCCTTCGCGCCAAAACTCTCCAAAAGTACTGCCTTGTAGGCACATTGGAAGACGATGGCCTTTGGCCGTTGGTGTGAAGGCCGAGAGGCCAGACGTTGGCCATTCAAGCAATCTCATTGGTGGAAACCAACGGACTCTCGACTTGGGTGTTAGGTGTGAATTAAGGATTGAATTGGGCCCCGGACACACCCCAAGGTAGGCTGCAATGTGGTCACAAATTCTTGTTGAAGTTCACATGGCCATGTTGTAGATTAAGTTTTTTTAAACATTGGAGGTAGGTACATCATCCCTTCCATAGGTTATAACCCAATATGATGCCAGTCATGAATGGAGGTGGTAAGAAGTTTGTAGAGGTTAAAAGTTAGTAGTGGATTCAGTAAAGATCTTGTAGCTTCAACTTGATTGCACCTCTATCCACTTGCACCATTTGAATGCGCAACTGTCATCCTACTTTAGAGGCATAGTGAGGTTGATACAAAGGCTGGAGAGGGGGCCCGAGGCTGACGTGGAAGCTAGAGCACTGATGAAGCCGTCAACCTTGGTAATAAGTTAGCTGACATTATATTAGATGAGGTTATAAGTTAGCAGCATTACATCTTAATATCATATGTGTAACTTACGGAGAAATGAATGTATTTAAAATAATATGGATGAGAATGTTCACATTACTCATAGACATCCAACAATCACTTCATAGCTTGACCATATTTTTACCATTACCTACCTTTTCCTATTATTTATAGCATGCAACAAAATTTATAGAGTATGCCTTTTATCAACACCCCACCACCTCTCTACCATTGTACAGTAGGGTGACATTCAAATTGGCGTTTGGGCAATTCCAGGGATGGTGTCCCACACTGCTGCCAACTTTGACGCCCTCCACAGGGCTGAAAAATTGTTCTTTTACCCTGAAATTTTGGGAACAACATCACCTCTATGTTACAGGATTGCTATCTTGTGAGCCGTGAGCGGCGAGCGGCGAGCGGTGAGCACTGAATTTTATTGTTTTTTTTTCCACAATTTTTTTACAAAATTTGAAAGCAACGCCTATGGCCGTAGGTTATATTTAGTCTATCTTGACATATGTAAAAAATCATGTAAAACTCTACAATATTTGGACATATTGAAGTATGAATTGTTGACAACTTGATGGTCCTAGAGCAACAATTTTTCTTCAAAATGAAAGGGGCACTTATGGGTTTGGTATTTAGGTTAGGATAACAAAACAGGTTTGAATTACTCATTGGTCGTATTTGTATTTATTTCATTGAGAATAAAACTCTCCCAATAATTGAAAAATTAAAAGGATTAATGGAAGGCCATACCCTTACAATACATAGATGATACCCATATAATACCAAGGCGATATCCATATAATACCTAGGTGATATCCATATAATACCTAGGTGATATCCATATCATATCTAGGTGATATCTGTGGTGTGGGAACCACCTGTAATTGAGAATTTGACATACTTCAATAAAAAGTGGTTGATACCAACGATTGCGTATGGTACGAAGCACGGAAACACGTTCATGTTGTTTAGCGTACTATAAAAGACGTGGTAAATTCTCTACATTACTACAATTTCTTATGAATTTTATAAAGTACTCAGTTTTGTCTACATGTAATACACAACAATACCTTGGTTTATGGATGGATTGAATAATGGAATAGAGTTGTTTGATAATGTGTTAAATCATTCCATGTGTTTCAATTAATATAAGATGGGACATCGACAATTTCAAAGATAATATAAAACAAAAGTAGGCCCCATATAAAATTAAAAAACAATCCAAATAGAGGAATCACAAATCCTCCGCTGAAAAGTCATCAAAGTCATCCTCGTCCAAACAAGGGGCACTGCTTTCCGACCCACTACCATCAGCCTCATCGTCTACGAATTGCCTTGCGATGGACCTATGACGGGGTGCTCGAGGAACACCTGGAGGGGATGATTGTGCTGCCATCGCATTTGCAACACCACCATTCCAAGGAGCCAAATCATATGTCCGTGGCGGACTATTAACCAGCTTTGACAACCTTAACAACATCCCCTCCCGCGTTGTTGATGGTGAAGCCATCAACGACCTCGACCAACTGCAAAAATCAAAGCAATTGTGTTGTTAAAGTCAGAAATAAAATTACAAACTCTCTAAATCACATGGATGCAAAATTCACCAAAGAAGTAGAGAACTTACTTACAAGTTCTCTTACGAGCCGTCTTCACCTCTGGCTCATCGTCATCGAGCTCCAAGGGGCGCTTACGAGACTCCTCCTCCACCGCTGGTGCCATTGCTGACTCCACCTCCACCGATCTCGGAATCAAGGATTGGAGGACCCCCTTAACCAAATCCAGGTCAGACTCCAATGCCAAGATGTGGCGCTTTAGAGCCTTGCAAGCCTTGATTGATGCCCCTGTACAAGATAAACAAAATAATTAGTACTAGAGTTGTAATACAAAGAAGGATAATATAATTTGACGTAGTAAGAATACTTACCAGTAGATGCTGTCAAATCAAAAACTACGTCGTCCTCCTGGGTGCAAAGGTCAATCAAAGCCTCCATGAGGTTCATAGACTTCTCCCGCGCTCCCCGCCATGGCTCCATGGTGGTCTCTCTCATCGTCAGCGTGTCCTGTGTAATAAGATTGGTCAAGTGACCATCCGAGGACAGCTGAATCCCTTCGCGAATCAGCTCCATCCTATCATAGAAAGAAAAAGGGGCTGCTGACTCAGACTTCCTCACAAAGCACTTCACCATGAAGCACTTGTGAGTGCGCCCGGGTTGCCCATCGCGCGAGAGTGGCAAGCCATTAATGGCAAACCACTTTGTCTCCTCGACGAACTCTGCCCAGTCTGCCAAACCAAGAAGTTCATTGGAAATGAACTTCGAGTCTAGATAAAACACGATGAGTGGCGCTCCGTCACGAAGCAGCTCTCCAGCCATCTCAAAACAACGGTGAATGAAAGGAGATTCCATCTTGCCTCTCTCGTTCAGCTGAGTTGGATGCTCGTTCCAACTGGGCACTTTAGTGCCACAATGAATCCCTGGGACCGGCAACCCCTCCGGCACGTCTATGATCACCATGTCCACCAAACCAAGATCACAAGGATCTCCACGCAAGGTTCGGAGCCTAGAGCCAGCATGCGCCTTCGCAAATTGGCGCAACTCGGTCCAAACTGGGGGGTAGTCAGCATCTTCGGAGATATCGTCAAAGAGAGGCATGATGGAGAGGGCACTCTCACACAACACCAACACTCCAACAGAAGAATCAATCTGCTCGATCACTGGGATTGTGTACACAGTCTGCGAAGGCTTCGTAATGAATGCTGAGGGCCGGCTGCTGGCTGATGGCGAAATTCCGTGCAACGGTGCAACCGCAGCAGGAATGGCAGTCGATGCACCCACCCCAAATTGAGCAATGAGCTTCTCGGGTCCCTCCCTCAACACCAACGCGGCCAACTCTTTGTTCCTCTCCTTGACTTCCTTCTTCAGTGTCTTGGCAGTCTCCTTCTCCACCCTGAGGGCTTCTTTCTCCGCCGCCTTAGCTGCCACCTTCGCTGCCTTTGTAGCTGCTGCCTCTCTCTCTTTTGCAGTCAACTCTACATCCACTTGCGCAGCCATTGAGGGGACCGATGGAGGAAGCATCCCGTCATCACCACCTGAGACGGGTAAGGAGTCACAGCGAGACCTTAGCTGCATCTCCTCGCCCGGGGTAGGATCAGAATCCTTCAGCTCCAAGAACCAAGGGCACTGCTCCAAGTGGTGACGAGAGAAGCGTCGCAACTGCACCTCCGTGAAGATGCATTGGACATCAGTGGGATCCGGCCACATATTCAAGCGAATCGGAAGCTGTTCAGGCTGCATGGCTCCCTTGGCAACAAGCTCTCTCCAAAAGTAGCGAAGCACTGCCCTCTTCATCGATCTCTCACACTCGGGCTGCGTTAGAAACTCCTCGGTCTTCGTGAACCCAATCTTCTTCCCCACATGGGCAGAAAACGCTTTGTCCCACAGCCTGATGCACCACGATTCGATCCATGCTCCAATCCCTTTCACGGGATTGGGAAGCCCTTCCGTCTGGATGACAAGATTGTCTTCCTGGACAATCTCCGCAAATTTCTTCTCACATTCGTCTTCCAGCTGAAACCAACCAAACAACAAGTTAGACATAGAAAATATTAGCAATGAAAATCTACATTAACTAAAATGCCATGATATGGAAAACTTATCCCAGCCCAGAAGGCAGCTCTATCGATCCACCCTCGAAGACTTGTGTCTGAAGCTGGAGATTTTGGGAAGTGATACTCCTCCCTGCTCAACTTGCTCATGTTCCACCACTTACACCAGCGTGTCTTGAACTTTGATGGCACCTTCGCGGTACAAAAGAGTTGTAACTTCTCCGATGTCATCTCCGGCTTGAACTGGTAAATGTCAAAATGACGCAACACCTAAACAAAAGACACACAAAATTTGTGTCAATTTGGTATACATTCAAACTAATTTGGAAATAAAAAATATGAGAAACAATGAATAGGACTGTGGACAGTAAGAAAAATTAAAGATCAAACCTCTTTGAAGAAGTCTTTGCCATTAACCGGATTGGCAACTGCCAATAGTCGATTGAAACTGGTTTGACACGAGACCTTCTTCTTCTGCACCGCGTCTGTGCACTTACTCACCAACTCAGCAGAACTCCCTTCGCGGTCCTCACCATTGCCAGTAACGAGAGTGTCCCTATACTGTCAAATGCATTCCTCCTGAACGGCAATTAAATCACGCTGCAATTACCAACTCATGAAGTATTAGATTTAAAGTATGAAAGTACAAGAAACTACATGGAGCAATAGGCATGAATCAAGAGTATGAGTTAGTTGTTGAACCTCGAACATGAGCCGCAGAAATGCATCGTGCGTCATGTGATACCATTTTTTCTTCATTGCCTTCCCCCATTCTGCAAGGCTGGCCTCGTAGTCAGACTCGCTTATCAGACCTTTGAGCTGCTCAAAGTCCAATAATCCAAAATGCTGGATCCTCTTCAACTCATGGATAAGCTGCTGACCGATATGATCTGTCTCCTTTTACCTGAAGGACATGATATAGAATTCAGGTGAAATAGAAGCATGTATTTAATAATGAAAATAAATTAGAGATGGAATTAAGGAAAAGTGCTTACTTGTTCCAATCGGTCATCGCATTAAGGAGAATGTGTCTGTTCTCCACAGTCGGCTCAATGACAACCGCCCTCACCGGCACATGGAACTCGGAATGAGTGGCATGAAGACTGGATATCACCTCCATCCATGCAGTGTGGCGGTGATTCCCATCCCAGACAAAAAAGAACTTGTTGCGAAATGGCGCATACTCCGGTTGACTCGCGAGAAGAGCCTCAAACTTCCGTTCCTCCTCTTGCCACAATTCGGACCACAAAGCTCGAACATCTGGTGACACATCCTTCTCCACCAACGAGAAGCTCTTCACTGCGACGTAAAAGCAAGCGGAGCCAGGCCGATACCCCTTTACAAACTCCCCCTTAAGCTTCTCGACATCGCTCCGTAGCGGGACTCTCACATCGGGCATTGGGAGCATGCGGCAGAGTGGGATGTGGAGTTCTTGAGCGTATGCGCAAGTAGACTTCTGCAATACGTCGTAAGAAGTCCCACGCAGGGACCTCCGTAATGCCAGCTCGGTCGTCTTCAACCCTGGATCTTCCCCAAATTCTAAAACTTGAAGAGCCATATTGTTTCCATCACCCCGTGATGAGGAGCCCATATGAACGTCTCTAGTCTGCATTGAGTAAACAAACTATCAGAAACTCTTCCTCTCAAAAATATAAACATCCGGGTCATAATCAATGGAGCTATCAAAACACAAGAATTCAAAACATGCATAACACCACGCATTCAAAGAATATGAAATATGCATGAAAAGCCCAAGAATTAGTGAGGATGAAGTTATGAACTAGGTGCTTCTTAGAAGAGCTAAGTTACAAGAAAGAAAATTGCACTTGCAACCAAATTTATACAAGGAATGGGTATTTCATTGTTTTAAAAAATTTCAGTGACCTTTAGAAACCACCTTCGGATCCGAAGGTGGTTTTCAAGGAGCACTGAAATTTTTGAAAACATGGCAGTCCACGGCAGCCCACATTCGAGCTCCACGGAGTTCCATGTTTTCAAAAATTTCAGCGACCTTAGAAACCACCTTCGGATCCGAAGGTGGTTTTCAAGGAGCACAAAATTTTTGGAAAACATGGCAATCCACGGCAGCCCACATTCGAGCTCCACGGAGTTCCATGTTTTCAAAAATTTCAGCGACCTTAGAAACCACCTTCGGATCCGAAGGTGGTTTTCAAGGAGCACAAATTTTTTTGAAAACATGGCAGTCCACGGCAGCCCACATTCGAGCTCCACGGAGTTCCATGTTTTCAAAAATTTCAGCGACCTTAGAAACCACCTTCGGATCCGAAGGTGGTTTTCAAGGAGCACAAAATTTTTGGAAAACATGGCAATCCACGGCAGCCCACATTCGAGCTCCACGGAGTTCCATGTTTTCAAAAATTTCAGCAACCTTAGAAACCACCTTCGGATCCGAAGGTGGTTTTCAAGGAGCACTGAAATTTTTGAAAACATGGCAATCTACGGCAGCCCACATTCGAGCTCCACGGAGTTCTATGTTTTCAAAAATTTCAGCAACCTTAGAAACCACCTTCGGATCCGAAGGTGGTTTTCAAGGAGCACTGAAATTTTTGAAAACATGGAAATCCACGACAGCCCACATTCGAGCTCCACGGAGTTCCATGTTTTCAAAAATTTCAGCGACCTTAGAAACCACCTTCGGATCCGAAGGTGGTTTTCAAGGAGCACAAAATTTTTGGAAAACATGGCAATCCACGGCAGCCCACATTCGAGCTCCACGGAGTTCCATGTTTGTGAAAAATTTGGTGACCAATGAAAACCACCTTCGGATCCGAAGGTGGTTTTCATGGGTCACCAAATTTTTCTCAAACATGGAAATCCACGGCTGTGTACATTCGAGCTCCGCGGATTTCCATGTTTGTAAAAAATTTAGTGACCAATGATAACCACCTTCGGATCCGAAGGTGGTTTTCAAGGGTCACAGAAATTTTTGAAAACATGGAAATCTGCGGCTGTCTACATTCGAGCTCCGCGAAATAAAAATCAAAAGAAGTGTTCACAGGAAAGTGGAGTATGACATACATGATTGTCGTCACCCTCTCCGCTAGTCGCCATCCCAACTCTGGAGTCTCCTCGAATTGACCTCGTCTCCACGACCTACATGATTCCCACAATCAGCAATCAATCTGCGCGCAAAAATCAAAATACGGAGAAAGTCGATGAAGGAAATTGGATTACTTACCATTTGATACCGGTATGGCCGTCTAAACTGAAGTGGGTTTCAGCGCCCAATATCACTATCAAGACTCGTTCACGGAGAAAAGGCCTCACAATTCGAAGACACAATGAACTTTCATCGAACTACAATTCAGGTCGCTGAAAATTTACCCGCGATCGGGGTCCGGTCGTCGCTCGGTTGGCGCGTGGTCACTTGGCTACTGCTCTGGTTGACGCCCACTAGGTGCGCTCGCCCCCAACGACCGCCTGGCCGCCGCCCTAAACGCCGGGCCGATCGCAGGTAAATTTGGCCACCGCCTATTTACCTGTGCTTGCCCGAATTATGTACAAATTATTGATTTATGTTGAAATGAATTCTACATTATAGAAAAGAATTTGTTTAACATCTTCAAAGCTAAGAAAATCTTCATATGAAAGAGCAAAATGAATGTTAATGGAAGGTTTAGCATAAGATTGTTGCTCCCCATATTTCTTAGTTCTAACTTATAGTCGTACTACTTTCAAATCATAAATCTAAATATAATAATTAAAATACCTACACCATGCTCTTAGCAGTGCAACTTGTAAACATATTCATTTATTTTGAAAATAATTGTATAAAAAAGTACCTGAATCGAACGAACTTGCCCCGACTCCTGCAATACCATCGTGATGTTGTCCGCGCTTCCATGACGACACTGACCTGTAGACAGCATTGTCCTTGAGGAGGAACCATTTCTAATCCTTGAAGACCGTAACCGATTCTCAACGTTGACGGGAGCTTCAACCGTGCCCCCGCTTTGAACTTCAAAGTCTTCAACTTCATCATTATCATCCCTATATCCTCGATGCGAGCTCTCCGATGCCATTGATCTCTCTGTTCCGCTCATCAGATTTGTTTGCAAAGAGTCTATTTCTTCTTGATTCTCAAGAGAGTGCACAAAACTAGGTGTCACCTACAAAACATTTAAAGCAGCAAAACCAAATATCAAAAGATGATTGACACAAACCCTACGCTTTCCACACTATATAAGTAGATCACAACTAGTCAATCAAATAGAGACATACCTGAACCCTTGATGATACTCCAGGGTCTCCTTCGTGGATACTATTCAACTCTCTGAATCGCTCAGCCCAATCAGGTTTGTCTACTTCTCTATTTTGAGATTCCAATAAGGCCTTCTGTACTCTACGTTTTTTCAGTGCAGCGGTTTGCTTGGAATTTGAATAATGTGTTGTTCGTCTCCGCCCTCTAACGTTCCTAGTCATCCTCAGCACTAAATCTCAAACTATCGAGTCCACTCTACAAAAACATCCCCACCATGTTAACACAACCCTAAATTTATTGACGCTTCTCCTTCGACAGATTGTCTGGTTTTATGAATCCTTATCGGAGCCTTCACATGTGCGAGCGCAAGTGCTTTGGCTATATTAAACGATGTTGTCAGCCTTTATTTTGAACTCAAACTACATCCCACATGGCGTGCCCTTTCTATTTTATGGATCAGCCGTCGTATAAAATTATACTTCACTTTTACCAAAACAATTTTAGAATAGCGCCGCAATACTCCCTACACCTTTTAGAGGCATACGCAAAGTTGTTCTATATTTAATTTCATTGCTTTGCTAATCTAAGTTTCTTGTCCTTAGCCTTTTGTCATATTCATTCATGACGCTTTTGAAAGACTGCATGACAATAGCCATTTCCATGAATACATGTTTCCACCGTAATCACACTTTATGAACTTCTTCACTTCAAAGAGGACGCTAAGAAAGCCTCTTAGTGTTTGCGCATTCCTGAGTCATCGTCCATAGCAGAGGAATCAATCATTGAGAGTCGGGGTCTATGGCTTCACTAACTTCTCATCAAGGGGGCGTTCCGTTTATTATGTCCGTTTCTCAAGATGGTAGTGTCATTGTCCGCGAGTCATTGCTATGTCTTCGATTTGGATATAGGATTGGAACAGTTGAAATTGAAGAAGAGGTGTTTGATAGTAATCTCAATCTCGTCCAGTCCATTTACCATGTGAAGGACCATGATGCCGAAGGATTCGTGTGGAATTTATGTCGCGGTTCATTCAGAGTATACGGAGTCTCAGATGCTCAAATGTCCGGTCACGCATCCACAGCCATTATGACTCCTCCGATTGAATCCGGTGATACTTTAGTTGGGCCTGGTTCGGGCATAATGTCCAACCCAAGCGTCCACATTCTGAGCGATACTGAAGATGACGATGTCTCTGGCTTGAACTTAGGTCAGTCAAGCAACCCGTTCCATTCCCAAAGATCAACTCCTCTCGATGTGTCTACTCTACTTCCTTCCATATCCGAAATGTCTCCATCTGTATCCTTAGGTAAGCCTCCTGTCCATCCTACGTCTAGAAACGTACGAAGTATCCTTCTGCATGTCCGTACAACTAGTCTTAGAAAGGGGTCCAGGTCTGAATTATCACGTCTTGATTTAGATAGCTTGGATTTACAACGAGTGAAGTATCTGCCTCCAAAATATAATGGAGACGTGATATTTGAATTGCCACCTCTTCCAGAGGGTATTCCTCTGCAATTCGGAGGAGGCCTCGATGGAATGAGTAAACAATACGACGGTCACACATGGTGTAGGACTATGACGACAAATATCAAGAACGATTTCGGCCTCACGTATCGGAAGTCAACATGTACCGGACATCTTCAATGCCCCAATTTTCATTGTGGTTACAAGTGCAGGAATGATGGTCGCACGAATCAAACCGAGTGGAGCGGGTTTGCCTTCACCCCATTTCCATTGAACGGAGCACCATCCGACAAATCAACGTTGGCATGTAAGCTGTGTCAAACCCCTCCAATTTGTCTCGCCTTTTGTGATGCTCGAATTTATTACGTTACGTCTAGCGATCCAGAACGCACGCGTGTCGCCATCCATCTTGGGCATCATCATCATCCCATTTCAAAAGGCGTTGATCAAACGGCAATGGACGTCATGCACGATTGCGTTGCAAAGGAAGTCCAGCGTACACCAAAGGGTACTAATTCCGCTATCATCATGGCTGCGAGTAAGACGTTCCTCTCCGACTACTTGATCCGTCCGGGCTCCGGATCGTCGGGCCTAGCTGGAGCATCTATGGATGCTGTCCTCGATCAATTTGAGACTCTTTCTTCTCCAAACATCAGAAACCTTGTGTCAACATGCAAGAGGTTCTATAGCGGAGGAAAAGGTGTGATGGACAACATCATGGACCTGAAGGAATCGTCCAAGTTCGAGTTTATTCATGAAAACAAGTTTCCGGGTCAATCTAAAGGTAAAGTTTTTGTTTTTAAGATGTCTGTTGATCGTCCAGGTAGTGGTGTTGACCTTGTAAAGCGTATGCAAGCCGGGGGGGATCTCCAAGATTGTTGGTTGATGTTTGATCATGTAAAGCGAGTGAAGGATTGGACTACCATGGCATGTCATGTCTATGATAGTAAGTATTGTAGAGTCATGACAATCGCCATGTGCGACATGCAATCGGAGGACGCTGAAGCCCAGCAACTGTTTTGGGAGAATTTGAATGGCACAATGAAGAACCACGGGCTAGAGGAGACAAATTTCAAAGGCTTTATGGCAGATAGTGCTGGAGCGAATTGGCACGCCGTCCGGCGAGTTTATGGCTCCGGCGACAAGGAGAAGCCTATGGATAACAAAGAACGGACTTGCTTATTTCATTGGACCAAATGTCTTCAGCGAGCCACCAACAAAAACATTCTACCCAGCTTCAGAGAGCAACACATCGCCCTTTGCAAAGTCTGGAAGAACGCAAAGACTCAAGAGGAGGCTGAAGCGCAGTACAACGTAATTCGTGCATGGTGGGTGTCTTCTGGTGCCACAACCGAAACTGGTCGTCGTGCCCTAGAGGATTGGATGGCGTTCTGGCACTTTCGATATCGACAATGGGGCGGTGCTATGCAACTTGTAAGCCCTCTTTACCCATTACTTTTAAAAACTCCCATGTTCAATATAAGTGAGACTTTTGATCATTTTTGTGACATTTATTGTACTTTCTCAGGATCTCACGCTTGACGAGAGAGCCGACATGCCTTCCTGCAACCTTGCGGAAACAGTCCACAACCGGTGGCTGCAACAATCTGGAAATACAATGACATGTTTGTACGCGGCAACCGTGGACGACCTCATTCGTGCTTTCATGCAGATCACTATGTATCGGACATGGTTGAAGGGTGGCACGTCTGGTAAAGGCCCGGACAAAGGTACGCTTCGTTTGCGGTCTGCGCAACGTTCAGGTGATCCTAAACTCATTGCTGAGGCTGTTAGGAACTTTCCTGGGGCTGAGGATCTACTAACCAGGACGGACGGCTTAGAAGGAGCAGAAATTTTTGGGTCCACCAAGCGCAAGCTTGACATGCCACCTGGGTCTGCCCATGATTCCCACAGATCTGATACGGTAAATTACTCTATCCCCCGTGATGGCCGAAGGGTGACTCGAGCGCGTATTGAAGAAGCCTTCACCAGACAAGACTTTGGAGTCCAACATACAACATCCGTTTTGGAATCGGATTGTGATCCATCGAAGTGGCACATTGCCCGCCTCTCAAAAAAGTCTGCTCGAAAATGCCAAGCCTTGCAAGCTCACACTGGTGAGCAGTGCAACACTAAGGTTGGGCGTGGCAGTCATGGGACTCCAGCCCCCACATATGCTGGTATGAAGAAAGATTACAGATCACCACGGAATGTCTCAGCTGAATTCTGGTTTTGTCCCGATGACATTAATCGTTGTGTGAAGGGGTCGAAAAAACCATTTGTGGTTGATTGGCCAGCAATTCCAATGACTTGGCCTGTGAAGCTTGGCACTAATTTAACAGTGCAGGAGGTACAAGCGTTGGAAGAAGCAGGTTTCCAGTTGCAGCAGCGTGGAGTTCTTTCACCACGAAGACAATTCCAAGTGTCTATGGACATGCCCCTTCCGCGATCGCACTTTCCTATTCCAGTGAACCCGAATTCTTACCACACCTTTCGAAACGGCTATGCGATTCGTAGAACAACAGATGTTCCAACAACTGAGCAACGCAACAAGTGGTCAAGCGCCGCTCTTATGAATAATTGTTACGTCTCCAACCTCTATGCCATACCGTATCCCGGATGGGGATGCGTTATCACTCTTCATTCAGGAAAGGACAAGTCCTATTGCATCACCTTCACAGACCTTCCGGGGTGTTCATGCCCTGATTTTTTGAAGATGCAATCGGAGGCATTGGGAAAGAAGGGACAATGGAAGTATTGCAAGCATGTCTATTACATCTTACGTTACCTTTGTAAAATGGATTACAAAGAGGACTTATTCATACATGCTCCAAGCTACAGCTTCAACGAAGTCATGCGGATTCTAGAGCTTGCAAACATTGCCGAACAAGAGTGAGAAATGAAATGATGTCGTATTTCTCGAAAAAATCTACAATCTTAGATTGCTCAGACGTAGTTGCAAATTCGTAGACGTGCACGTGAATTTAGTTCATGTACTTATTGAGTTTGTTATGATTTGTTAATTGGCGTACTTCACATATACTACCATACGCAATGGAGAGTTTTGTACTAGTTGAATTCAAAGTGGAGACTATGAACCTTTTCTAAAAATCCCTTTGGATTTATGTAAGTGATCCCATTTACTGCCCATGTGATGATCTTGTAATACGTGGATGATATCCAAGTAATGCCTATGTGATACCCGTTATAAACCTAGGCAATACCCTTTTGATACCTATGTAATACCCTGCAGTATACCTTGTGTCCAAATTAGTGGATATTTATACATAATAAATTTTGTCATGCCTAAACCAACATTTTAAACCTGATGTACAAGATTTAAATGTGATTATTCTAAATTTAAAAATAGTAGACGTAGATTGTAACAAAAGCACAAGAAGAGAAGAAGGCCCAATAGTCCAAAAAAATTGTTCCACAAGTGACCACGGTTATAGGGTATTTACTTAATTTAGCAATTAGAAAAGAAAAGTGCTCCAAAATTCATAGTTTTGCCCAAATTGCCGAAAATTTCACACTTAAAAAAAAAACTGTGATTTTTTTCCAGTTTTCAGAGTTTTGTACGCTCGCCGCTCGCCGCTCACCGCTCATCGCTCACAAGATAGCGTCGCTGCTCTATGTTAAAAACATGCATACCAAATTTCAAGTCCAGAGGACTTATAAAACAAAAGATATTAAAAATTAACCACCATGGGGTAGCTGTGAGAAAAGTTTCTCAACCGCCAACTTTGACACCATCCCAAGGATTGAGGAAATTTTTTTTGCCCATGGAATTTTTGGAGTGAGAACTCCTTTATGTTGATTACATGTGTGGAAATTTTCAAGTCCAAAAAATGCACAAAAAAAATCACATCCCAAATCTACCAACATGTGTAATTGTGAGAAAAAAAGGGAAAAACCATTTTACTACTTCCAACTTTGACACCCTCCCTAGGATTGAGGGTTGGTTATTTCAACATGAAATTTTTTACACATGGTAACCTTTATGTTGATAACATGTGGGAAAATTTTCAAGGCCAAAAAATGTATTCAAAAGAAGATATTCAAAATCTACTAACATGGGGGTTAGTTGTGAGAAAAGTTTCACAGCTGCCCACTTTGACACCCTCCCAAGAATTCAAAAAATTTATTTGTCCATGAAATTTTGGGTATGAAGTCACCTTCATGTCAAATACAAGTGTGGAAAATTTCAAAATCCAAAAGATTTACACAAAAAAACATATACCAAGTCTACCAACATGTATTGTTGTGACAAACAAAGGGGAAAGTTTACCACTACTTCCAACTTCAACACCCTTCCTAGGATTGAGTTTTTGTTGATACATAATGAAATTTTGGCCACAAGATCATCTCCATATTGGTAACATATGAGATAGATTTCAAAGCCAAAAGATGTATATACAAAAAAAAATTGTAAGAATGAGAAACTATATTGAAGGGGCATATTGAGAATGTCAAATTATCTTTGACACCTCGTACTCTTCATTGATTTTATTCATGTGAGTAAGCTACCAAACATAAATGCATCTTGAAAAGATCAATGAAATCTACATGTAGAATTGCAGAGTTGTTTTGTGTAGAAGAATCCACTTGTCATAAGGTTTGGTGTGCATTATGCACGTATGACAAGTTTTCTCCTCCAAATATCTGTTGAGCACTATGTAAAGGAAATGTTGTGTGTATTTTGTCATGTGATTTGTAATAGAGTGAATGTTGAGATGGTATTGAGTGGACATATTAGATATGGGCTGAGTGTTGTTGACTGATTGAGTAGACAAATCACATATGGGCTGATCCATTGAGTGGGCATATCACATATGGGCTGATCCATTGAGTGGGCATATCACATATGGGCTGATTTATTGAGTGGATATATTTTTTTTTTGTTGAGTGTTGTTGACTAGTTTACTGAGTGTTGACGAATCACATGTGGCATGAGTATGTCCAAGAGTATTTTTTGGTTCACTCAATTGATGCACATGCCATGGTTATCATCTAATGCACATGCTATGGTTATCACCTAATGCACATGCCAATGTGAGTGTTATGTTGTTGATTGATTTATTTAGTGCACATGCCATAAGCTGAGTCCTTTGTGTTTACTGAATTATATAATCCAATTGCCATAGGTTGAGTGTTATATTGATTACTTATTGAAGAGCATTTAGTATTGTATCAACATCATAAAAAATAGTCTATAATGGCAATTTCAGATGAAATCCGTGCTCGCATTATAGGTTTGAGTGAGGGAGGAAATACAGGAGTTCAAATTGCAACCATTACTGGAGTTTTTGTTAGAACAGTTCAGAGGTTAGTAAAAACGTTTAAAGAAGATGGAACTTATAAGCGCAAACCTTGCGGTGGAAGTCACGCTAAAAAACTTAGTGAGAGAGATGTGAATAATATTGTGCGTTATGCAAAAACTCATCGTCGTTCCTCGGTCTCAGAGATTACTAATATGTGCCGTACTCAAGTGTGTAGACGTACTATTCAAAGGGTATTACATAAAAGTGGTATTTTTAGTCGAATTGCAGTCAAAAAACCTTTCTTGACATCCCATCACATGTCTCAACGGTTAGCTTTTGCTCAGAAGTACCATGGATAGAGTCCAAAAGAGTGGGAGTGTATTATTTGGACAGATGAATCTACTTTTGAGATTGGAAAAAGTTCTCGGCAAATTCATGTTTGGAGAAGTGCATATGAGCGTTATTCATCAAGTTGTATAGTTCCTACTTTTAAAAGTGGACGGACATCTTTGATGATTTGGGGTGCATTTGCTGGAGGACAAAAGTCACAACTTGTCTTTATGCCAAAAACTCAACGTTCTGCTAAAGATTTTGTTGAAGTGGTCTACGATGGCGAATTGATTCATTTCTTGAGTAGACTTCTATAAGGAGTGCTAATGGAAGATGGTGCACCTGTTCATCGTAGCAAAACATGTGAAGAATGGAGACAAATCCACCAACTCAGAAAGCTCAATTGGCCTGCAAACTCTCCCGATCTCAATCCAATCGAGAATGTCTGGAGGATGCTAAAAGATGTTGTGCAACATGGCAAGGAATGCCCTAGAAACTTAGAAGTGATGAAGGTAGTTCTTGAAAAAGAGTGGAATTTGGTTAGTGGTACAAAGCTCCTTCAACTATGTCATTCTATGCCCTCAAGGTTACAAGCGGTGATTGATGCTGATGGAGGACATACACGTTGGTAGATATGGAATAATTTTTTCTTGTATAAACATCTTTTGGCTTTGAAATCTATCTCATATGTTACCAATATAGAGATGATCTAGTGGCCAAAATTTCATTATGTATCAACAAAAACTCAATCCTAGGAAGGGTGTTGAAGTTGGAAGTAGTGGTAAACTTTCCCCTTTGTTTGTCACAACAATACATGTTGGTAGACTTGGTATATGTTTTTTTGTGTAAATCTTTTGGATTTTGAAATTTTCCACACTTGTATTTGACATGAAGGTGACTTCATACCCAAAATTTCATGGACAAATAAATTTTTTGAATTCTTGGGAGGGTGTCAAAGTGGGCAGCTGTGAAACTTTTCTCACAACTAACCCCCA